>JAWDEX010000023.1:2469613-2490791 GCA_035221805.1 Trichilia hirta
ATAGATCCACATTGGCTTCCAATATTCAGGCCAGAAATCAGCTCTAATTTTTGGTTAATTTTTGTATTATTAAAATTGAAATATTTAATACAAAGTTAATGGATTAGTTTTATCTTTTAAAAACAATGGGTTTAGTTTTATACAGTAGCAAATAAGTGAATTTAATAAGGATATTCTTACGAGAGAAAATTATGGACACTTAAGTTATAAAAAAAGAAAAAAGGAAGAAGGAAAAAAAGTGAAAAAACCTAAATCATGTTTTATAGTTCTCATTGGGCCGGGTGAAAAATATTTTCAAGCAGTTGTGTTATTTTCACCATTCTTTTTGTCACTTAATTAACAAACTCTTGTAAATATTTAAAAATTAAAATATTTCAATAAATTATTTATATAATACTAAAAATATTACTATCATGATTTAAATAACCTTTTATATCTTATTAATTCTAAAATTTTAAAAAGAAAGTTATATTGTAGATGATTATTTATATTTAATTTCTCTAACATTTTTATATTCAAATAATTCTTTTTGTAAGAAATTATAGATACTGTACAATTCCTTTGTTTGTGGGATAATTTTCTCACGAAAGGTAAAAGTTTGACAATAAGCCTATTCAAATTTCAGATCGAAAAACAAACAACTCCAAAGAAATTCAAAAGGAATAACAAAGAAATAGACCAGGAAAAAAGAAAAAACAATTGTATTCCAATTATAAAATCCAAATTAGATGATATGTTAGGTACTGTAGACAATCAAGAAATAATACCTTCAACAGGCTCCAACACTCCCAAAAATAATGCAAAAATTTATCTTCGTTTATCTGCAACCTACATAAGCAATCAACTGCTTAAACAGCACAAACGTTCATGCTTTTTTGGTAAACCAATCCCAACCAGTTAGGACTGGTAATTCATCATGTTGAGTAAAGAAACAATCATATCAACCATAAAATGACTTTCAGATCAACACATAAATGTCTATTATACTTGTCCACACATTACAAAAGCCATATCTGAATCTGGTTATGGTGAAAAAAAAAAAAAACTCCATATACATCAAAGAAAATCATCGTAGACTTGCCACTTTTAGAGCTTTAATAATATTTGAATCCCTCCACATGATTGCATTTGTGTTTCAATCTGCAATTTTGTCTTATTTAGGCTTCATTTACATGGTCAGTCCATTGATAAAAATCTTAGACTTACAAGGAAGGAGGTCTATTAGAGCTTTAATACTATTATTTGGACTCTTAACTATCATATTTAAGTTTCTGGGTTGAGTGGTTACTTAAAATGATATCAATGCCAACAATGACAGGGAGATCCGCGTTCAAATTTCTTCATGTGATTGCATTCTTATTTGTATTAGAAATGTTGTCTCTATTTGGATTTAACTCACATGACAAGCCCATTGGTAAGATCCAATTTTGCATAAGAAGGTACCCATTGAGTTTAATATTGTTTGATCTCTATCCATTAGATTAAACTTTTGGATCGAGAGACTACATAGGAGGCCCTGTTCTTATGAAGTGAATACCTATTAGCTCCACTCAAACAAATGACCCAGTTAAGGGAACTAACCTTAAAGCCTCAATCTATCCATCTCCTAACATGGCCAAAAAAATGCTCAAGTTGATGGCACGTGTATTTGGTTGCTGAATTTCTGTAGAACCTAAAATTACTATTCATTTGGCAGCCAAAAAATCAAATCAATCCACAAATCATGGAAAAGAATTAATGTAAAAGATCACATACGCTGACAAAAAATTGCACTTCAAATTGAGGACCATTGAAAGAGGAAAGTTCGTGACATGTGGTCATTCATATGTTTGTAGTCCTGCTGTTATTAATATGCTTAGGCATGACTGACTACACGGTAGGAAATTTTACATATGATTATCCACATTTACTTCTTGAAATAGAGCGAATAAAAATAATAATTTTAAGCAATGGGCACAATTAGGCATGCTGAGGCCATCATCAGAAGAATAATGAAAGAAAATTTATAAAAGACACCATTCTAATGACTCAGAAATGCCATTTTTGCAAATTCATCATTCATGATATTGTACAACGTGATGGGATTTTCAGCAACGAATCAGTGCAGCAAAATGGGGAAATTTAATTTCAAAGAAACACTTATATGCATCCTCAGAGAAATGATTGGTTCTATATAACAGTTGGGATGCCTATCTAGTCTCTTCAGCCTTCTTGTGATATTTCTCCTCATCTCCTCTTTGTGTAAAAACCAATGGTATTTTTAAGTTATGCTTAACAAAAGAACAAAATGAAAAAAATTAGGGGCTTGGTGATAAAAGCTACAACATTTGAGCACTAACCCATTTATGCAAAATCGTTCTCTCACATCAATTAGGTGGGGTGAAGTGAAGAGTCCAGTTCGAAAACCACACTCCCGTAAAATAGCTTCACAAAATGTGCACGTAGAACCCTGAAATATGTATTAATCAGCATAAAAGAAATTATAAAAATTATGAAAAAAAACTGCAAACTACGGAGGAAAACATAATACAAAGCAGGTCCCCATACTCTTTATGTGATTAAACTTCATAAATATTTGTGATGCGTGTGCTTAATCCCTTTTCATGGACAGTTGGCCACAAAACCAATGACAAGTTTTGATGCAAAAAGCAAAAATAAATATTGATGCCAATCCAGGCAGTAGATGATGGTCTCAATTCTAGTCTTTTCCATTAAGAATGTAATGAAGTAATTAATTCACAGTACCTTCCCTTTAGTTCCAGCAACGTGGACAACTTTGAGCTCACCCATATAGTCCTCCAAGCCTAGTATCTTTAAAAAAAATTAGAAGAAAAAGGTATTCAGATTTAAATAATAACACATAATGAACAATTGAAATGAATTCTAATCCACATAGGGATTGCAGTCACTGCAATTGAAGCAGCAGCTTTAATTCTAATTACTAAACAAACAAAATCTCCAGAAAAATATGCAAACTAATTGGACAATCACCAATCAACATAACAGGCGCAGCAGACAAGTATAAAAAACTAACGACTGACCCAACTGAAACCAAACTATGATAGGGTTCTAACAATTGCACAAGTTCATTTAAACTAACAATACAAGATGGAGAGCATTATAAAATTTGCTAACTTCTCAAAAAAATGGGGCCATCAAAAGTTTGTCCAAGAGAAGATTTGTGATTTCTTTTAGCATTAAAAAATTTGTGAGTAACCCATATACAAAATTTTGATCCTCGCCCATCGATTTTCGTAGTCAAGTCAAAATCACATAATTTTCTCATATGATTGATAAATTACATTGATGGCGTAACAGCATCCTCTCTTGGTTACTGTTAAGCCTGATTTTAGCTCCTCATAGATCTGATCATAATTTGATTTTGAGTTGATCAATGCAGAAAAAGCCCAAATATGAATTTCTTGATATAACAGCCTTGCTTGCCATTGACACGGACACAAAGCATAAGGTAGCTAAAAGTTCATGACATATTAGGCATGCTGCATGGTCAATGTTGAGCATCATATTAGAAGCTCATCAGTTAACAGTGTGTTTTGCTACCAACAAGTAGCTTCTAGCTTGAAATAATGAGTATCATAAAGAACTATGTAGACGCACAGAAAGGCAATAGATAACCCCTTCACATTAAGAATGCAAGATATCCTATAAGATTTGAATGTAGATGTGGACCAAGGACATCAAATATAACAAAAAAGACAAGCTCAATTTGAATGATCATCAAACAGGACGATAGTAAAGGCACTGCATCCAATTTCGCTCCCAACATGCACAAAATAAGACGCATCATTCATGTTTCACAGTCTACAGTTAAAAAATGATGTAAAGAAGTCAGATGCATATGGCACTTCAAGTCCAGTGTTACCTTAAGATACATAGACATCCTTTCCAGTTTTCCATATCTACCACCTACATGAGATTGCTCTCCGCGTTTCTGGCGTGTAATGAGAGAGGAAAGTGCTTCCATTGCACTTTCGTATGAAGATGAATGAATTAAATCTTCTCCATATTTTTTGATAACCACATTGCTTTCTGTTTTTTCTATAACCTGAGATGGCATCTTTGTATATCCATGACCTAAAAAATTAGCCCAATAAAAAGAAAGCCTCAAGAAAAAGTATCTCCACTAATAAGGTGAGAATAAATATAAGACATTTGCTGTAACTCCTTAATGTCAGGTGTTTAACCGGTAAAAAAAATGGGCTAGTCATTATGAATAATATATTAAGGATTTTCAATTATAATCATTGATACCCTTTGATGACAAAATCCCAAAGATGTTAAGTGAATGGTTCAGGTTTAAGAAATCCAGCACAAGGCAGAAAAAGAACTCCAGCCTTTGCAGTTAGAGGATCTTCAATGTTCCCTCAATTACAAAGACTACATTAATTTCCGATCTTATAAACTGGTACAAATATAAGTAAAATGTAAATTTGATCCTACCCTTTTTTACTTGGAAGAGTTTTGTGTTTCTAGTAGCATCATGAGTGGCAAGGGAAGTTGGCAAACAAGAAAAGCTACATTTTGTTCCAATTGAGAACAGAAGGTTTCTCTTATGGAAGTGTAAAACTCCTGAAATCCCACATTCCAGGGCGCTGTTTGTATGAACAAGCATCAGAGAGACTAATCCTGCATTAAAAAACAATCGTCAATCAAAAGCATCAACACCAATTTACAAAATCAACTGAGTCTTATGAAAAAAAATAGCGAAAATTATTTTAAGATCCTATACAGATGCCATATCGAGAAGTACACTGCTAGATAGTACACAGGTGTTCGTTGCCCACCAAACCTATGACTATTGATTAGCTTTGTTTTCATATTAATAGAAATTGTTATTAATGGTTAACAATAAACCAAGCAGACATCCAATTTTCACCTTTATCACGGCTAAGTATTCTCATGGCAATGACCACCGTAAAGCACTACATTCACCGCCCATAGCGGTCATTCCCAAGTGTACTTCCCCTTTATGTTCATCCCAGAAAACAACTAGTCGGTCTCAATCTATCCCCTATCAGACAGATAAATTTCTCTCTCTGGGCATTCATTTTATTTTCTCACTAATTGAAAGATTAAAGTTTCTTAAAAGGTTTTCGTCATCTTAGGAACAAATTTTCATTAATGATTCAACCCAAACAATTTGGTGCATGCAAACAAATTTTGGTTATGCAATAAAAATATATTTAATCCCAACAGCCGGATGTCGACTCAACTAGCAAAATCCATTGATGAGGATCAAAATTTCGTATATGGGTTACTCGCAAATTTTTTAATGCTACAAGAAATCACAAATGTTCCAGCACCAGACTACAATCAAAATAATCAACAGAATATCGACCGACACCAATCTCCACCAATTAAATTTTTTTAAAAAAATGTGAACTAGAAAATAAATTTAGATGCCAAGGCACTTGTAACAGCTTTCTTGTTTAAACTTTGAAACAAAGCAGAAGGAAGCTTTCTTGCAACAGCTTGATTCTCAGAGGTCATAAACACTGAAAAACAAGAATACCCAGAAGTTATATCTCTCAGTTTTACTCATTTTTTGGGCAACCGATAGTAGAACTCGAAGACCACTAGTTATTTCGTCTTCATCCTCCGTTAACATAAAAATTTTCAAGCAAAGAATCGTGTTTCATAACGAAAGATAGTAATCAATAACACAGAAAATTAAGAAGAAGAAACACACATATATGTATAGAACTTAAACGTATTTATACAAAATAAGAGTGAAAAGAAAGGAGGAGACTACTAACCTTAGAAGTAAAAGGAGAACAAGTTATGACTCTCCTACTGAGAATTGAAAGTTGGCGAGTGACGATTCTTTTGCGTTCTTCCGTCGTCTCTCTCGCGTTTGTGTTCATATTTAAGAAGTAACAAGGATAGTACGGCTCGTCATGCGATGGCGTTATTTTGATGCGATTGCGATTGATTGAGAATTTTCGGCCAAAATTGGTAAATTGGGCAAAATCTTTGCTCACTTTCAGACAACAGTTAAACCTTTGTTGCAGTGGAGTATGGTACAACTTACACGTCATCATCATTGAGGCTTTAGTGGGGTTTATTTATTTATTTGTTTAAATGAAAATTATATTTTTTATACTGTAAGTATTATCCCATGTACGAAAGTAGCTAGCAATTATAGATTAAAAGAATTATTAGATTTTAAAAATAGAAAAATAATAAATATTTCAAATAATTTTAAAAATTATAAATATACTTTTTATAATAAATACTTCTGAAATTTAAAACTGTTGACAAATATTTCTATTATTCCGTTAATTAATTTATCTTTTTTTATGATATAATTATTATTATACTTTTAATTTTTATAAAAACATGACTTGGACTTTCTAAAATATAACATAAAAAATTAGAATATAATAATAATTATTATTATATTATAAAAAATTAACTAACGTAAAAAAATATTTGTAATCAGCTTCAAATTTTAGAAATATTTGTCATAAAAAAGATAAAGAATGTTTATAATTTCTTGAAATTATGACAAATATTTATCATTTTTCCTTCCTAAATTTATCGGCAAAATTAATTTTATTATATTAATATTGAGGATAAAAACAATTACTCCGTAAAATTTAATTCATATATCAATATTTATTTAATAAAATAAAAATATTAAATTCGGTGCTTGTGTGTAAGCCAATGAATTTTTTTTTATTTTTTTTTTAATTATAGATTGTTTATAGGTAACCTAATTTTATAGTAATGAGCTATTACTAACATCATATAAAATGAATTACCAAATTGTTAAGGATCAATTAAATGACATAAACACATTGAGCTATTCTTGCATGAATCAACCCACAATTGGTCCAAATAACAACAAATTTATATTTTAATTAATTTTATTGTATTAATTAATTAATCCAGGCATCGTGGTTAATATTAATTATTACTTTTATGTGAGGTATTTGTATTGTTCTTAAAGTTATATATTGTCCTTTTCTAATTATCGGATATCAAGACAAATATTATGCAAGAATTCATTATGTTTCAAAATTTTTACTAGAAATTTTTTAGAAATGGGAAGTGCTTGAACCCACAGATTTTCATAGTTCAATAATATGATGTTAATACATTTATAATAAAAATTCAAAATAATAATAATAATAATAATTTTCACTCATTTATTTATTTATATTAAATAAAAATAATATTAAAAATATAAAAACCTTTATATGTACAAACTAAAGTAATTGGTTTCTCATCTACATAATTTATTATTATTAATTATATTAATTATATTTTTATAAATTATTTTATTTTATGAACCAAATAATACAAATAAATAAAAAAGAATTAATTAAAAATAACCACTTTATATAGTACGTATTAAAAAAATGATCTTATAACAAATTTTTATTTAAAAATGACACACATTATTATAACAAAAAGAATTAATTAAAAATAACCATTACATGCTATTTTTCTCATCATATAAAATTTTTAAATCTCACCGTAATTCTATGATCTTTCTAAAAGCTCTTACCTACAAATCATTCAATTTACAATTTTAATATAAAGGTTAGTGTTTTATAATTTTTTTTTTATAATTTTACAAGAGTTAGAGATTATTTAATGATATAAAATATAACAAAAATAAAAGTGTCAGAAGAGAATGATTTATTGTTCACACTCTAAAGTCACTTTCGAGCATGAACATTATTTCATTTTCAAAAGCCTTTATTTTAAAATTTTAAATTTTTTCTTATTATTTGAATAATTAATTGTATAAATTTATTATATATTTTGAGTATTAACAATCCTAACATGATTTAAAGGTTCATGAAAACCAATATCAAATAATAATAAGATATATATTGGTGAAAAAACTATGTTTTGTTGTGTCGATTTAAATATTAGTTATGAACAATTTGTTAAAGTGTTGTACGAGATATATAAAATAATTCTATTTAGTTTAGAATTGTAACAAAAGCAATATTTATAGAGAATATACATGTGGCGAATATTAACAATAAAATTAGTTTTCCAACTTTTATTAGTGCCAATAGTTCATCTTATATTGCGAGTATGAGAAACCATTATCCGTTGTTTATTGGTACCAAATGTGTTGATATTATAAAGCGTAGTAGGTGAAACGTTTTGCAGTATTGTATTAATAATAAAGTTCTTGTACTCCTATTTAAGTCCTCTAGTGGAAGTAATATATTAAGAGATAGTTTCAATAATGCTAACACAAGTCTAATACAAGAGTCAATTGTACTTGAATAGTTTAAGAGTTTTATAATATTACTCTTTACCTATACAAACTGAAGAGGCATAGAATTTCGGGTATTACGGTCATCAATACAAAGAGCAAGAGTAAGAGTATCAATATCACGATATTAAAACAGGCTTTGGTAGAAATGATTTTAATCATAAAGATAAAATTGATATAGAAGATATAAATGCAATTCATGTTTGTAGAAGTAGTCGAATAACTTAACTATCATCATCAAATTAGTGTATCAGATCTTTGTTTCTTATTTCACCAGCTATAACTATATCAAATGATGCCTCTTTAAGTATAAGATTAGTTAACGTGTGCGTCAAATAGATTTTCAACACAAATAGAAACTGCGTGATAAATTGTATATGATGGTATTAAAAAATCACTTTGAAATAATAATTTGCAAGTTAACGACAGACTATTCTGAGGTAAAGTATAAAGGCAATGATAGTAAATAGTCAATTGTGCAACTAAGCTTACAAATGATACAAACTTTTGAGTTACCAAAATGTATATAGTGCATAGTTGTCAGAATGAGCAGTTATAAAATAGTCATCGACAAGCAATCACTTGATTAATCAACCAATTAATTAAAGACAAGTTCACATATGCCAACAGAGTTTATACACTAAGAAATATCTGTGATAACATTCGAAGAGAATATAAAATATATTTATTGTACTCAAAGACATGGCATAATAAGAAAAAGTATTAAGGCTTATAATTAGAGATCCAACTTTGGTATACAAGACACTCCTATTGTACTATCACGTATTGGAGAATAAAAATCTAGAAATAATAACTATCTTTTAGACGGATGATGATGATCATGTTTTGTACTCTATTATGACTATTGGTTTATACATTTGTAAATATTAGAATAATATTAGACATATGATTATTGTTGATGGCATTTTTTTTAAGGATAAATATCAAAAAACATTATTTTTAGTAGCCGAACTTGATGAAAATTATCAAATATCTTTTTTTACTTTTAGTATAACTAATTTAGAAAATGAAGATTCATGGGAGTGTTGTCATATTTTTTAAAAGCTTTGTGACGTCATATGCTTGATAAAAAATTTAGCATTTATTTTTGATCGATATAGTAGTATAAAAAAAGGAATTCACATAATTTTTTTAGATGCAATTTATAGTTTTTGTACTTACAACATATCTAAGAATGTGAAAGCAAAGTACAAGATGCGAGTGCAAAAGATAAACATTTTTATACAAACATATTTTTAAACTACAAAAATGTATGGAATAAGTGAGTTCAATAAAGATATGACCAATTTAAAGTTAATACATCCAAAAGCAACTAACTACTTAGAGATCGAGATTTAACTATATAAATGGGTAAAATCATAATTTTTAACTCGTCAGTATGACATAATGATCACAAATATCGCTGAGTTTGAATTCCATACTTAAGAATGCACACTCTTTTCCTATTATAGCATTAATTGAATAAATAAGACCTGTGCTCTAAAGATGATTTTATAAATGTAAAAAGATAACTGTTTTAAGAGATGGATAATTAACTAAAGCAGTACAGAAAAAATATATTATCAAATAAAGTTATCCCACACAATGATTGTGGATCCTATTTTACGATGGGAATATGAAGTAAAAGAATGGGGTAAGGTTGATATTGTTAACTTAGAATTAAAAAGATTTAGTTGTAGATTTTTTAACCTATAATAACTACCATACACGTATGCTTTTGTTGTTTACAAGCATATAATATTATCATATAATTCTTTATGTTCAAATTTTTACACCACTGAGGCTCTCACTGCAACTTATGCGAAGACTATTTAGCTAGTTGGTGATGAAATTGATTGGATGGTTTAGTCAAAATTGTGAAAAATTAATATAAAGCCACCTAAACAATGCGTTTTTGCAGGACAACCAAGGAAACAATGAATTCTCTCTACAAAAAAGGACATGGTTAAGAGGATGAGTTCTTGGTGCTATGGTATTGGCCATAACCAATCTAAATGGAAGAACTCAACGCCTTTGAATTCAATAGAATAATATCTATAATCTTTTTTAACATTAAAAGTAATCCATATGCAACAATATTTGTATTTGAATATCAATATAATAGTTTATATACAATTATATTTTTATTCGCAATAATAGTATGTGTTGTAACTTGAATACTAATTTAATCAACTAAACAATTAGTTTAAAATTAGAATATACCTTAAATTTAAAATTTATAAGGTATAAACATAAACATATGATTGTTGTGTTGATAGAGTCCTTAAAGTAAGCAAAAATAAATTATAAGCATTTTGATAATTTAATCATAGTTATTGTAGTTCTACTGAAATTTGGCATGGTTGGTACTGGATGAAAGCTTGTAACATCGAGGGTAAAACGCCATAAATGGCACTTGAATTAGATAAGTATTGAGAGAAAATTATGATTTTATCCTAAATTAGAAAAAAAGGGAATAGATGTCCAACGCATTACACTCTTATCGATATTGATTTTAGGACACTTTGACAGCAAAAGAAAGTTCACAATACGTGGAGTTAACCACCCTAAATGGTGCTTGATTTGGATAAAGAACAACAAAGTTATAAAATTTTTTTTATCATTTTTCATTGAATTTTGACGAAAAACGTCACATTGTATGATATAAAATGATACATGATAAATAAATCAACTAAAATCAAATATTTAGCTGTACCATAAATCTACCTTTATTTTTTTTTAAAAGTGGTCTATCATCTCGACTAAAATTAAATATTTTATCTAAATATAAATATTGTATATATATACACACAATTACTTTGCAGTCACCTGATTCTAAATACTGTAAGAGTATGTTATCTATCAAGTGCTTAAATATAAATGGGTATAACATCAATATTAAATTCGCATCTCATAATATATATGAAGTAATACATATAGTGACTGCATCACTATCCTTATCTCATCGTTGGTTTGAGAGTTTATAGATGAGTCATACAAGATGATATATCGTCGTTCAAAATGAATTGTGTAAACTACTTAGTAATACTCCTGTATGTTTTATGAAACATTCAAAACTTCACATGTATGCCAGAGTTTGAACTGACCATCCATATATCTACCAATCCATTTGTGAATATCAATATTTGGACAAAATGTACCTACCTTTATATGCCTTGACAAATATTTCACCCACATAGTTTAAAGGAACATCTGAATATTATAAAAAAATTAAATGATAATAATAAATAAATAATTTGTAAAATATAATTTAAATATCCCAAGAAACTCATCCAAAACATAGTCCATGTGATAATCCAATTTTGAGAAATTTTAGTCTTAAACACCGTCTGTCTTTGGGCCAACACAAAAATGTATAGATTAATGTGTCATTATAGACACCAAAAAATACAAAAAAAATTATTTCAATTAAATTAAATAAATTGAAGATAAATATAAAAGTAAAGTATAGTGACTTACTATATCTTTTAGCCATGACTATATTTTATATATAACTGTAATTCACTTTGGAGTTATTCGTGTGATAGAGCCCTCAATATAATTCTCCTTCTCTCTCATCTATCAACGAAATTGTTTCAACAAGTCATTCAAAAAAAGATATTTGTGCAAATATCATAATTGACAACTCATTTATATCGTTCATTATCCTTTTTTATAAGGTTTGTAGATGTGTTTTTTCTTTTTATTTTGACTCTTTCTGTATACAAAGCCAAAATGACTCTTACCCTCGTCCATAGCACCTATATCCTGCACACCTACACTCTTAACTTCTAAATCTTCAGCACCCATATCCTGAATATCATACTCCTTAAAATTCACACTCTATTCGACCAAATTTTTGACACATATACTCTAAACATTACGCTCATTAACAACTATAGTTTATCCAACAAAATCTTCGACACCTATACCTATACCCATATCCTAGCCAAATAAATTTTCAGCATATATATCCTGAGCAACTGGTATGTCATAATCTTTTATCTAAAAAAGTAGGAATTATATAACATTAATTATAAGTTTAAAAAATTTCAACAAAATTTCCTCTAAAATATAAACATACAAATAAACCTTTTGAATGAAAAAACACTCTTTATAATCTATTCTACTACAACACCATCACCATATAATACATAACTAAATCTCAATATTTATAAATTCAAGAATATCGAAATAAAAAAATACGAAAAGTACACAAACCTAAATATATGTATCATTATATGAGCGTATATACTATCGTATATCTTAAACAAAAATGAGAAAACACATCCTTTTATCACTGCATACGCTCCTTCTATTACTGGGCAATCTTCTCGTGTCATTGTGCCAACTTAACAAAATAAAAATATATATATATATATCCTGTAGTCACTGCACATAATTCTCTTGTCACTGGACAAGCTCCTTTTACTATTGTACGAACTCAACAAAATTCATATTCAAAGTCCAAAACTCACATAAAATATCCTTACAATAATCAGAGTCCCCACGTCATTCTACATTTGAGATGAGTAAGGAGCAAAATCACACAATGAAGCATTAAACTCTATGTTGATATGTCTAGTAGGTAATTAAGAAGCAAAATTTCATTGTAGAGTATCATATGCAAACCCATATAGTATCTGAATTGAGTAAAAAGCAAAATCTCATGTAAAAGCAATGTAAGCCATGCCACTCCATACTTGTGGTAAGTGGAATGATATAAGATTCAATATCAAACTTGATATTTGAGAAAAGTGACTTATTGAATCTCGAATTGACGTCTTATAAATTACATCTTGTATTAATGTGATTTGTTCAACTACTTCCTCTTATTCAAGCTCTTTATGATACTATCTCTATCTTTTAAATCAATGACAATTTCTACTCTAAAATAATAAGATAGGTTTATTAACGTCACAATTTTTTTACTAATATGTTATACAAAATTTAATATAAGTAACCTTTTGCAGTCTAGCATTCGATGATGATACTTTAAGAGTACTATGTTTATCATGTGTCATAGGAGCATCTAAAAGTAATGGAGAAAATGGCCCACCATGCTATTAAATGATCATATTCATATAATAAACAAAATAATTTTGAAAATGATGACATGACCCAGAATACATGGAGTATGATCAACTAGAGACAAGATTCACTTGTCCCCCCTTAACCTTATGCGATTATGCATCTTGTGAGCAAATCTATTAAAACCTATCATATATATACATCATGTAACAATCATGAAACTTAATATAAAATATTATATAAACATAAATTGACTCTGTCCATCAAAACTCTAAAAAAAAAAGGGCTCTATGCACAAACATATATATATGTAACATTTTAATCCATTACACGCATAATATATATGTACATTATCCATAATAAAAAATATACATATTCCAATGATGACAAAATACATACTAGGGCTATAAGCCCACATAAGAATAGATTATGCAAGATGGACCCATAAACCCTACAACTACATAAAGGTATCTTCATTCATGGGTTTGCCCTCTTGAAAATCTGCTATACATTACTAATAAACCTACAACACTGGAGTGAAGAGAAGGGGTAAGTCTAAGAAAGACTTAGTGAGTGGAACGAAAAAAATATAATAAAATTGTTATATATATATAAATAAATAAATCAAGAAGTAAACATAACTAATAAGCCATCTGGTGATTCACACAATACATAGGCATAATCATTCACATGAAAAAAATTACATAAACACATAAATATATAAAAATACAAAAATATACTTATCTTCTTTAACTGGTACATATCCAGAGCTGCACAGTTAATCGGACAGGGGAACAGTCTATACCCAAGGCAATGCACTTGACCGAGTAGAGGGATAACCATACCTAAATCTATGGATCAAATCTGTAGTATACGCACATGCATGTAATTATATACAAATCTATAAGTCATATCTAAGAGCACAAATTTAACAATCATATTAGGCCCTCTCTTGACCTTTACCCAATTCAACACGTCAATACTTTTAAATTTAATAATCTCATAACATGCAATAACCATTGCTATAATTCCATCCATAAACACAATATGTATATATACATCATATTTATAACAAATATCAAAAAAATAATTGTTTCACTCACAAGATTTACTATCAAGGGATAGATTCAATCTGTATCATTGAGGACCTAGTGGTCGCTCTCTTAAAGTATCTATAGTATAATATCATTAATATCGTTAGGATGATCATAATAAAATACTTTTAGATTAATATAAATAAATATTAAATATGCCTGAATATAACCTAAAAGGAAGCCTTCATGACTAATATTACTCAAGAATTGACAAAAATCAATTTAGATAACATAGGTATGAGTTATGACATCGAAATCTTAGCGTAATTTTAATGATAGTACTGCACAAAATAGTCACATTTTTGATATTGGTATGAGCACATATGAACATATATAAAGATTAATTTTGGATATGTTATATCTCTATGTCTCTAGTTTCTCTATCCACTTACGAAACCTCATATGGAGTTCTAGAACTCAAATTATGACCACATGAACAAACATTATTTAGGCAGAATTCCATTTCACCTTTAAGGTGAACCAAAGCTTTTATCATACAACCAAGCCTAAACTATATTACCAGCAACTTATACTTGCCATTTATGTTCAAAATGAAAAAGTATTTAGTTATTATTCTGTATCTCCTTGCTTGAAATTTTAAGATTTCTAGCTACAATAAGTTTGAATCAACTCAACACTCTTTATTAGTAAGTTCATAAATATCCTAGACATGTTTCTATGGCATTCATAAACTTATATCACCATCGAATCAAAATACTCAAATTTGGATTTCATGAATACTAAGTAAATTAAAGAAATAAAAAGAAAATCTTACCTTAATAAAGCTCTAGATTGCAATTTTGAAGTTGATTTGATGATTGGAAGCTTGGTATGATTAGATCTTAAAGAGAAAGATATTAGGGTTTTAAGCAAGATGTAAATATGATAAAAATAAAGAAGATAAAGAGAAAAAGGACTTATTAACATCCCTGACCTAAATTTGGGTGTTAGAGCACCCATTTGTGGGCTAGGTAACCCAACCATTACTGGCCCAATACCAGCCTTATGATGTTCTTCTTTTTTTTTTAACCTATAATATGGATGATTTTGGACTAGTAGTAAAAACAAAGTTGTAGATAAATGTCTTAAATTTCTAATGGCTTAAAAATTAGTGCGTTTAGAGTTTTTTATATAAAGTTATGGCCAAAAAATCAAAAGGTGCGCAAAAATGCATTGCCATCCAGAATTGTTGCAGCGTTCCACTTTTTGGACCAAAAAATGATGGAATCAGAGAAAGTGGTAAACATAAAAGTTGTAGACTATTGTGTTAGCTTTCTATGAAAAAAATTCGTTTAAATCGGAGTTTGATAACCTATGATATTGCAAAAAAATTACATAGTGCTCAAAGGTTTACTGCCACTCACACTAATTTCTTTTAACTTATCTCATACCAATATCCTTAAAACACGAGATATTATATTCTCCCCTCCTTATAAAAGATTCGTCCTTAAATCTAGATATCTAATACTAATTTAGAACTCATACCTTTATTGAAACAAGTGAGGAAACTGAACTCTCATGGCATCTTCAGATTCCCAAGTAGCTTTTTAATCATTATGATGCTGCCACATAACTTTTACTAAAAGAATCCATCTCGAATGAAGTTTTCAAACTTCTCTATCCACAATAGCTATAGGTTGCTTTTGGTAAGATAGATTCTGATCAATTTTAACTATTTGCAAGTCTAAAATATGAGACTCATCTGGTAAATATTTCCTAAGCATACATACGTAGAATACGGGGTGTATCCTGTCCATGCTGAGTGGTAATGCTAACTCATAAGCTCTACTCCTTATTCGTTGAAGAATCTAGAATGGCCTAATATATCGAGAACTCAACTTACCCTTTTTTCTAAATCTCATGACTCTTTTGAATGAAGATATCTTCAAGAAAACATAATCCTCTTCTTAAAATTCAAGCTCTCTTTGTCGGTGATCTGCATACGACTTTTGTCTACTATGAACTACTTTCATTCTTTCTCAGATCAACTGATATTTTTAATTGAATCTTGAACTAACTTAGGCTCCAAACATTTATGTTCACCCGTCTCAAATCAAGCTATAAGAGACCTACATTTATGCCCATATAATGCTTTAAATGGAGCCATCTAAATGCTAGAGTGATAGCTATTACTATAGGCAAACTCGATCAAAGATAAACGTTGGTCTAAACTACCTTCAAAATCTAAGACGCATGCTCTTAACATATCTTCTAAAGTCTGGATAGTTCGTTCGTTCTAATTGATCATCTATTTAAGGATGAAAAACAGTATTAAATCATAATTGAGTACCCATTGCTTCTTGAAATCATCTCCAAAATTTAGATATAAATTGCATGCTACGATCAGAGATAATGGATATAGGAATGCCATGTAATGATACCACGCTATCTAAATAGAGCTTAGCATATTGCGATGCAAAATATGTAGACTTTACTGATAAAAAGTGAGAAGATTTTGTCAACCTATCCAAGATCACCCAAATGGAATCATAGCCCTTCGAAGTCCGAGGTAGCCCTACCACAAAATCCATGGTTATCTTATCCTACTTTCACTCTGGAATGTCTAAATTTTGCAATGTTTCAGTAGGTCTTTGATGCTCAACCTTCACCCGTTGACATGTCAAGCATCTGGTTACATACTCAACTATGTCTTTTTTCATACCTTTCCACCAATATAAATCTCTCAAATTCTGATACATCTTTGTGGCTCCTAGATGCATAGTATAAGATGAAGAATGAGCTAGCTCCATAACTCGGGCCTTTAGTTCCCTCATCGAAGGAATTACTATTTTTCACTACATTCTTAAAATGCTCTCTTCATCTAAACTAAATTGGCTTGCTCCACCTTGCTTAAGCCGGTTCACTTGGTCTTGCATGCAAGGATCTGCTGCCTGAGCTGTTTTAATCTCATCCATTAGCACCAATTTTACCTGTATCTGTGCTATTAAAGCACCTGAGCCCGATATCTTAAAGTTTACTCTATCTCAAAAACACTCCTGAAATTTTCTAACTCTAAATTGCTTGTCAACTACCAAATGCGATAAATTATCCATTAATTTTTTACTTAGAGCATTAGCCACTACATTTACCTTATTCGGGTGATACTGAATGGTACAATCATAATTCTTTAGGAGTTCAATCCAATGTCTCTGCCTTAAATTTAAATCTCTTTGGTCAAGAATATATTTAAGGCTTTTGTGATCCGTATATATCTCAAATATCTTGCCATAAAAATAGTGTCTCCAAATCTTATGAGCAAAAATGACTGCCGCCATTTTCAAGTTGTGAATAGGGTAGTCCTGCTCATAACCTATCACCTTGTCAAACTGCATCAAAATACACCCTAAGCCAACCTTGGAATCATCATAATACACTATGAATCCTCCCAATCTTGATGGTAATGCTAAAACGGGAGATGTGGTCAAACGTTCTTTAAGCTTTTAGAAGCTCTCTTTAGATGCATTTGACCAAGCAAATTTTACATTATTCTGAGTTAGGCGACACAAAGGGGCCGTTATACTAGAAAAATTTTGAACAAATCGCCTGTAATATCCCGTAAGACCCAGAAAACTTCTAATTTCAGTAACATTAACTAGGTGTGATCAACTCTGGATTGCTTCAATCTTTTATTATCTACATTGATTCCTTCCTTGGACACCACATGGCCTAGCAATGTAACCTTAGATAACCAAAACTCACATTTCGAAAACTTGGCATAAAGTTTTTGTTCCTTTAATGATTACAACACCAAATAAAGGTGTTTCTCATGCCCCTTGACACTACAAGAATACACTAAAATATCATTAATAAACACAATGACAAATCGATCGAGGAAAGATTTAAATATATTATTTATCAAATCTATAAATGCAGTCGGTGCATTAGTAAGTTCGAATAACATCACCAAAAACTTATAGTGGCCATAACGTGTATGAAAAGTTATTTTTGGGATATTTTTTTCTTTATCCATAACTGATGATACCCTGAACGAAGATTTATCTTAGAGAAATACTGAGCTCCCTGTAATTGATCAAACAAATTATTTATACGTGACAATGGGTATTTATTCTTGATGGTGACTTTATTTAGCTGTCTATAATCAATACACAGTCGTAAAGTCCCATCCTTTTTCTTTATGAATAGATTTAAAGCACCTCACAGTAACACGTTTGGCCGTATAAAGCCTTTATCAAATAGGTCTTGCAACTGAACTTTTAATTCCTTCAGCTCTGCTGGAGCCATTCGATAAAGAGGAGTCAAAATTGGCTGGGTCTTTGAGGCAACCTCTATACCAAACTCAATCTGTTTATCTGGGGGCAAATTGGGTAATTCATCAAGGAACACATTTGGATACTCTTAAACTATTGGGACTAGATTAAGACTTGGAATATCTTTTTTTGAATCATACACATGTGTGAGATATGCCACACACTTCTTTCTAAACAAACTCAACATAGACATGGCAGATACGAGGTTGTTAGAAACTTCACTCTGATCTCCTTGATACTCATATAAAGACTCTTCCAATAAATGAATAGCAACTACCTTTTGATGGCAATCCAAAATAGCATGGTATTTGAACAACTAGTCCATGCCTAGAATTATATCAAAATCCATGATCGCAAATAGAATTAAATCAGCAAAATGTATATACCCTTCAATAACAATAGTGCACGCTCTCAAAATTCTAGTAACTACCACAACACAACCCGTAGGAGTACATAAAGTGATTGGGGATTCTAATATGTCCGTAACCTTGCCTAGATACGATGCAAAATATGGCAAAATAAAAGAATGCATTGCACCAAGATCAAACAAAACTCTGGCATGCTGAGATTCCATAAGAAGAATACCTGTTACTACAGTATTAGATGACTGAGCATCCTGAGAGGTCAATGTAAAAACTCTGATTGAATCTCTACTAACTCATAACTGTCCTTTATCTCCTGGTGGCTAATTTATACCCATAAATCTCTTATCTCCCCAATCTCTATCTCTTGTAGGTGGCGTAGATGATATTATAAGAGAAGATCGACTAGCTACTGACTGTAATTAATTCAAAGGACAATCTTGTTTCATATGACCTGCTTGTCCACAATCATAGCAAGCACCTAAGCCCTTCAAGTACTGTCTAATATGTGGGCATCCATAATGTTGGCATAGAGGTATAGAGGTTTGTGTCAATGAAATTAAAGAAGCAGTTTGTGAATTGGCACCCTAAACCAATCTCCTATTAGTTGCTCTACCCCGTGAAGGACTTGTTTTAGTTGGTGTACTCCTAGTAGAAAACTCACCCCTAGACTTGCCTTGATCCAACTGGTAAGATTATCTTGACCCATATGATATTGGCTTCTTTTGAGATTCCCTTTCTACTTGTCTGTCTTGAACTCTCATCTCAAATTTCTAAGCAAAATCTAGAACCTGTGTGTAAAAAATAATCTCTAAATTAGGAATAGAGTGATAAAGGCAATCCCAAAGCCTATTCACAAATCTCTTGACCTTCATCTCCTCGGTACTCACTAAATGAGGAGCATAGCGAGAGAGGCGTGTGAATCATGCATCATATTAAACCACTGACATATTTTCTTCTTGAACTAGCTATTCAAACTCTTTGGCTCTTATGTCCCTAAGACTTCGATAAAGAAAATGAGTCAGAATTATAGAACTAAACTTTATCCATTCTAAGAGTGGTCTCGATTCTTCTCTATTTTGCATATAAGAAGTATACCAGTCATAAGCAATGTCCTGAAGTTAAAACCCTACAAGTTGTACAGCCCTTAATGAAGAGCACCCTAAAGCTATAAAAACTTTATTAAATTCTTCAAGAAATTTAGTTGGGTTTAAGTTGGGTATTGTCCCAAAAAATATAAGTGGGTGCATTTTTCTAAACTCTTAAAGTGTCACTACTATTTCATGCCCTTAGATTGCTGGTGCTGGTACTAAATTTAGAACAAGATCCAGAACAAGGGATGCTTAAGGTTGAACTGGAGGAACTTGAGATTACTGTTGCTGTTGTCTTAGCAGGTCTATTATTATTTCTATGGTTTGCTTCATATGTTGCATCCCTGTTATAATAATACTTTTAGCTGGGCCTACTACTCTTTTAGCTACTCCTTCTCTAACATTCTTAACTCTTAAATGTCAGGGACATTAGCCTAAAAAGCCTTACTGACATTTAATCATCTATGAAGTGGCATGACTATCTAACATCACATAAAATAAGAATATTAGTCTATTAGAAAACTCTATCAATCTAATAAGAAGTTAGAAGGCAGCCATATACATTATATACTAGAGTAGTGTCTTAAATACAAGTATCCCGAATATACTACATATAAGACCCTACCTTACTCATACATTTACAAATAGCTAGACCTATGCTCTGATACCAACCCAGAATATATAGAGTATTATCCACCAAAGATAAGATTCACTTGTTCCCTCTTAACCTTAAGCGATTATGCATCCTGCGAACACATCTATTAAAACCTATCATATATATATACACCATACAACAATTATAAAACTTAATATAAAATATTATATAAACATGAATAGACTCTGACCATCAAAACTCTAAAAAAAAATTTGTACCCAAACATATGTGTGTATGTGTATGTATGTATATATATCTATATCTATATCTATGCATGTATGTATGTATGTATGTATATATGTATGTATGTATGTATTGTCATAACCCAATTTTGTCTTCTGTAAATTTTATTCATGATCGAGGTGTCGAATTTGTGATAATGACATGAGGCTTAATTTTCAAATCATTCTGCCA
>JAWDEX010000023.1:2490891-2541637 GCA_035221805.1 Trichilia hirta
AGCTCGAAGCCTACGAGGAGGCGCTCTGTGCTCACGCCCTCGTGCTCCCGCGCCACTCCCCGCCCTCTAGGACCGGGATGTTACAATTTAGTTAATTCCTTTGTGGATTTTGGTATGGCATTATCATAGAATTTATAAAGAATTTAGTGGATCAACGAGGGTTTATCTTTTGTAATTGATTGTCTTTTGTCTAAAGCTTTAAGGAAGATATGCTTGAATAGATATAGAATTGCTCTCTCTATTTTTTTTACTTTTACATTTTGCATTCTACATTTTGTTATTGAATAGAATATAGTATTAGTATATTTTTATTTTATATTATAGTTGAGGAGAAGTTGTTCATTGATGACATTGATTATTGTGTCGTGACTTCTATTCTTCACATGTTATATATTTGCTTGGCAATTATATAAATTATTTTGTATGTTAACTAAATTTAAATTAAAAGTAGAATTTTATTAAGTGATTTATAAGAAAAGAGAAAATATAATAATTATTATTTTCATGCTACTAAAAATTACTATTTACTATTAATTGTATTGTTTATTCATTTGAAATTGGGCCAAAAAAGTAAATTAAGGTTAAAAATTATATTTTGGGCTTAAATTAAATTAAAAAAATATTTTAATTTAAATTTAAAGCATAAATCGTGGATCTAAACTGATCCAAACCACATATAATGCGATTTGGATCGATTGCAGTTTGTACCATGTTATTAAATTGATTTGGATTGTCAAAAATATAAACTGCAATATTTGAATTAGTTTAAAATTTTTTGTCAAACCGATCTAAACCACAAATGCCCATCCCTATATTTGATCATTTCCATCGAATGCTACTATTACAAACAATGTTTTTCGATATTACCCTTTAAAAAAGTGTATCAACAACAATCACAAGTTTAATATTATTTTGAAATTTATGGTGCATAAATCAGTAGGCATAAAAAAATACAAAAAATAATCATCATCGTCCGTCTAAAAAGCAGTTATTATTTTTGAATTTTTATCTTTCAACAAATGACAATATAATAAGAATGCTTTGTATGACAAAGTCAAATTTTCAGTTATAAGCCTTAATGTTTCTTTTCTTATTATGCCATGTCTTTGAGTACGATAAACGTACTATGTATTCTCATTAAATATTATCACAAATATTTCTTAGCATATAAACTTTATTGGCTTTTGTAAACTTATTTTTAATCAATTGGCTAATTAATTGAGTAATTGCTTATCGATGGCTATCCTGTAACCATTCATTTTGATAACTATGCACTGTGCACATTCTGATAATTTCAAAATATGCATCATTTCCAAACTTAGTCGCATAGATTTGCTATTTACAACCATTGTCATGCACTTTGCCTCAAAACGATTCGAGATTAACTTGCAAATCTTTATCTCAAAGTGATTTTTTAATACCATCATACACAATTTATCAAACAATTCCTGCTTTAAGTTGAAAATATGTCCAATGTACACTTCAACCAGTTGAAAATATGTTCAATTTACACTTAACCCAATCATATACTCGATGAGGCATCATTTGACATATTTGTAGCCGGTGGAATGAAGGGCAAACATTTAATATACTGATTTGATAATAATAGTTGAGTTATTCAACTACTTCTATAAACATAAATTGCATCAATATATTTTGTATTAATTCTATCTTCATGATTAAAATTATTACCACCAAAGTCTGTCTTAATGTCATGATGCCCTTACTCTTTCTCTTCCTCTTCCTATTGATGACCTTAATACCTGAAATCCTGTGCTTCTGTAGTTTGTATAGGTGAAAAGTAACGTTGTCAAACTTCTGAACTATTTAAATGCAATTAGCTCCTATATTAAACTTGTGTTGGCATTGCTAGAACTGTATCTCTCAGTGTATTACTTCTACTAAAGAATTTAAATCGAGATACAAAAACTTCAATAATAGTACGATGCTGCAAAACATTTAATCTACTATGCGTTACAACATCAACATGTTTAATGATAATAAATAACGGACAATAACTCATTATACTCGTAATATAAAATAAATTGTTAGCATTAATAAAAGTTCAAAAGCTAATTTTATTATTAATATCCTTCACAAATATATTCTCCATAAATATTACTTTCGTTACAATTCTAAATTTAATGAGATTAATCTCGTACATCTAATATAATAATTTAAATTATTCATAACTAATATTTGAATCTACCCAACATCGCATAATTGTTCAATCGCTATATACCTCACTATCATTTAATGTTGGTTTTCATAAGCCTCCTAATCATGTTAGGATTATTAATATTTTAATCATTACTATAATAAAATATATAATAGTCTTACATAATTAGTTATTCAAATAATAAAAAAAAATTAACTTAAAAAAAAAAACTTTAAGAAATGAAATACAATTCATGCCCTAAAATCACTTTAGAGCATAAATAGTAAATCATTCTCTTCAAAAACTCCCCGATTCTTATTATGCTTTATACCATCAAATAATATCCAACTCTTGTAAAACTAGATAAAAACTATAAAAATACTAATTTTTATGCGAAAATTATAAATTAACTGATTCAAAGGTGAAAATTTTTAAAAATACATTAAAAAAAATGGTGAAATTTAGAAATTTTTGATAATAAAGAAAATAGAATATTAGATTAAAATGATAGTGATAAATAAAATTATTTTCGTCTAAAAATAGAGGTGTGAATTATTTTTGAACAAAAATTTGTTATGGATTCAATTTTGAAGACATTCTATATAAATGGTCATTTTTTGTTAATTCCCTAAATAAAACCCAATTACGGTTTGGTTTTCTTAGTAAACAGTTAATTATCTAGCAGCAAATCAAAGAAACAAGAAAAAGAAAAAGAGCCCAAATGAATCCGATTCGTATACTATCTTTCTTTCTTACAAAAATTTTTTGATTTTAAAATTAATTAACGCATGAAAATGCACTTTACTAAACAAATGAACAAACTGATTAATTACTCGACCCTTAAATTAACAATATGAAAATATTTTCAATCGTAAATTGAGAAAATGACAACTTACACCAATGAAACGTTTGAAGTTTAAAACAATTAGATTGAGCAATAAACCCACATTAATTTTAATTTAAATCCTTCTTCAAAACATCACTAGCTACTTTACAATCAAGATGTGATATATTAAGGGACCCCTCTAGTCTCATAATCATACAAGAAATGATAAAAACATTGCAGTTCCGTGTTACAAAGAAATATATGCAATCATTGTGATTTAGATCATGTTTGATATTGAGATGTTATGGCTACACAACTATTTTTGCCTCATAGCTGTTGCAAATAGAAGTTAAAATGTTAAAAATTAATTATAATATAAGTGAATCCCACTAAAAATTAATATTACTAAACATCTTTTTCACAACTTTATTTCCAAAGTCAAGTGGAAGTCAGCTATACCAAACATACCATTAGGACGTATTATTTGACTGTCTACTATGAATATGAGCTCTAAGAAAAGGTTCAATATTTCCATCCAAGACAGAATTTAAGTCAGACAGTTGGATGTCGTATTTTACATCTTGCACAAGCTTGTAAGGATGAGAAACATACCTTCGAGTCTCTTTAGACCAAATATCCACAATCGAATCTCTGTTTATGCAACTTACACTAGAAACTCCTTGCTCTTTTGCAATCACAAGAAGTTTGGCCTTCAGCCGATTAAGGGCCTTGATCTTATTTGCAAAGTGGCTCCTCTCGTCGGAAGATTGAACACTAATGCCAGTAGGAATATGTTGAATGCAAACTGTAGATTCAGCTAAGTTTTTACTTTCCCCTAGCAATAAGGAGGATGAGAAAATCAAATCCTCGTCACTGACTTGTAGGTCATAACTCGTTTCCAGGAAGAGAGGAATGACATCCACACATGCTGAGGCAGCCTGCAAGACTGTGAATTCAGTAACAAAATGCACACCACTTTCTGTAGAGGATAAATTTATAAAGCATAGAAAAAAATAAGAACATCAGAGTGCATATGTTCTTAGTTTCGCAGGAGAAGAGCAATTTGGAAAACCTTCAAATTTTTAAGTGGGATGAAATAAGTAGTTATACCTCCTGGTGAGCAGATTCACTCTGAGAACTTATCAGGAGATGGACACCTCTCTCTCCTGAAAGATAACCAAAGGCATACCTAAATTCCAACTCAATAGTCGCAGACTTGATACCGCCATTCTCACAATAACATTTCTGAACTAGCCTTGCTCTATGTCCTTGCTTTTCAGCCCATTTAGTATACATGCGTAGAAGTTGTTCTGCCCACATCTGGATTCGGAAACATTTCAGTGCCTTGTCTGAGATGAGGAACTATAACTATACTTCATATGCAGACTGATTTACAACTCAATCCAATACAAGGCTATCACGCATTCACACTCCCTGATGCATGACCACCTTCAGTAATCCACAATTCAATTCATGCCTCGGTTTAAAAAAGAAATGAGGCAAGTGACAATATCAGGGACATTTTTGAATATTATTAGAGAATCTCTGCATACTAAAATGGAAAGGGAACACACACACACACACAGAGCATGTACAAAGTTTAAAAACTGAAACGAGTAAAAAGAAATCTTTTCACATTACTCTACCAAAAGCGACCAGCAAAGAACTGCAGAAAATTCTGGTCATCTTTACATTCCAATGCATAAACAGATTTACTCCCCATGTAATTTTAATGTTTATGATCAGAGTAGCAAACAACAGGTAAGGGAAACTTAACAGTAAGGGCAAAAGTTCTTGAAAGTGAGAAAATCCACAAGGCATGAGGTACATTCAAAGTAAAGCAACATCAATCTGGAGAGAACACGGCCTCATTCTAAATGCATGAGGTCAGATGAAAAGGATACAGTGATGAGTCTAACTATTTCCACCATGAGTCAGAACTAAACAGCCCAACAACAGCTAAGCTAGCTTAATAACTATGCACATTGACCCTACATTGCCAAAGTAACTTAGAGAATTGACACAGATGATAGCAGCACAGACTTCTTGCACTCCACAAGTCGGATGTTATCTTAGATAAAATTATGCTAAACCTTAAGAAAGTTTGCTGTCAGCAAGCTGCTAACAAGAATGAGACATTAACAGTTAACATGTGAATTGTGTGTGACTTGTCCACTGCTGCTGTGCCAACATAGGTCATACTCAGAGCCAAACTATTCATTGCTACTTGTTTTGAAAACAAAATAGATCTCATGAATGATTTGAATTTGAAATCCTCATCACATTTATTTGCAGAAAGCATGCTTTTCCTTCTTCCATAAAAACAAAACAAAATAAACCTCAGAGAGGATGCCTCCCAATCCAGCTTTAATAGTCACACATGCTCCCTCTAACTCATATGGCCCGCGAAGAAGCTTGGACATTTCATACTGATCCAAGAACTTGCTCACATCTAAAGATGCATCATATGCTTGTTTGAAAAGCCCATAATTAATAGCATCCATCTCAGCCAACTGTGAAATTAGCTTTGCTTCTTCAGCCTGCAGAAATAAGCAAAAATAATCATGCCACACATTATAGTCTTCAATTTACCTAAGAGAAGGATCACAGAGGTGAAGCAACTTATAAGACAGATAAACTTCCATGAATTTCCAAAAATTATTGGGGAAAAAAACATATGACCATACATAGCACACAAATAAAGCACACCCAGATGTTAACAAGGAAACGAATCTGTAAGGAAAAAAAAAAAGCGAAAGTAAAAACAATAAAGCTAGAGCAGGTTTCATAGTTAATCTTGATTGCCTCTAGATTTAGCCCATATTATTTTTCACATACATGGAAATCAAGATTAGCTGAATAAACAGAAGTTGAAAATGGTCAAGTTCTGCAGGCAAATAATTCACTTGATGACATATAGTCAGCCTTCTATGTACACTCTACCAAAACGTGAGAATAAAATATTTTGATGGTAGTTTAATTGAACTACTATGTGCAGCACAATACCTTGTATCTTAAGTCTTTGAGTGAATCAACTACTTTAGCACTATTGGCTAGCTTGACAAGACTTTCATTAGACTTAGATGGGTCATCCCACAAGTTAGAGTCACGTATCATCACTTCCTGCTTAATCCTGTTTTCTTCCTCAAGTTCCAGAGCTGTCGGTGCCAAAATCTCGGCACGAAGGACTGCATCTTCAATCTTCTTCTTCAAGGAAAACAAACCTAGACAGGTCAAACAATCATTTTCAATTGAAACAAGTAAAAAAATTCTAATTTAGGCTATTCAACAACTTATTAGTATATACAAATAATACCTCTAACAGTAGAAAGAAGTTAAACATATTCCCGTAGGTCATGCATAAACCAGTTGCATTGAAAAGCACATGGTAAATAAAGACATCTAAGAAAAAGGAAAGAAACCTAAATTTTTGCTTGAATAAATGTTAGTCATTTGCCCTAGATCACAAGAATCAGAGTTCTTTCCACACATAACGCACAAGCCAGGTGTATTTTTCAGCTAAAGTTATTTCTTTTTCTGTGCTCTGATACTGTAAGATCTTCAATGGCGAACAAGATCCAGGCCAGGCAGATATCTTAATTTATCAGCTAATGTGTTTGCAACAAAGCCATCATGCTCAATCTATCATCCAATCACTAACAAAAATTTCTTAAAATAAATAGAACTGGTAAAATATGCAATGTCAGCAGTCATCGTCATGGACCAGAATAAACAGTCTATACAACCTTATAAGCCGTGTTCCAAGATCAACGACGATCATCCACAAACACACAACGACAACAAAAGTTTTCGTATTTTAGATATTGACGATGATAAAAACAACTAACAGATAATAGAAAACTTACACCTTTTGCAATGTCATAACAATTTATCTGCTCAACAGTTTTCAGCAACTACTCAGTTATGTAAAGTTTAGATTTTGAATGTGCCAGGCACTACGTTATTAACACACTAAATACTCTGTTTCAGCTCGGAAAGCTGAAACAGAGTTCCCTTCGCTTCCAAAAAAACAGTTACTAGCGCTATTGCCATTTTAAAATGTGAACTCCCATACATAATCCCAGAAAGATGAAGCCTCCGTTTCAACATTTAGCTAGTAAATTTCAACTGGGTCTAAACTACCAGAATACAAAGAAATGCACACAGTCTGAAAAAGATAGAAGAGTACAGAGAAGGCCAAAAGAGACAGACCCAGTTGTTTGTAGACCTTGTTTTTCTTATCCGTTGAATGAGAAGCTCGGATTGTGAAGTGACGAAGCTGAGTTTGTGACTTGTTTCTGTGATTTCTTCTACAGACCTGCCATGAAGTTGTAGCACAACCGGCTCCTGATCCCCCTACAAATAAATGCTCAGCAGCCATTTTTTTTTTGAGTACAATTTCCCAATTTAATATCGAAAGCCGAAACCAGAAAGAAAAGTCTGGGGTTATGCTAACCAGGAGCAAAGGATTGCGATTGCAAAGTACAGGATTTCCGTTCGTTAATTTGGGTGCTCAGACTTTGTGTGTGCCTACGTACTGGATTCTGGCTCGCTTGTTTGTACCGTGCGTTATCTTCGTCTTCTTTGAATTTGGTGCTGCAGGGACTTACCACGTCATTAACAAAGATTTTCATTTTTGTAGTTTCACCCCATTGAACATGAGAAATTGATACGGCAACATCCTATTATTGATGTATCTCATATTTTAAGTTAATAAAAAAATTATAAAAATAAAAAGTCTACATAAATTGTCAATAATGCTAAAAAAGTTTTATTATTATTACATAATTTATTTTTTAGTCTTTTAAATTTTTTTATTATGGCAGAAGTATAAAATATATGAATGTGTATAAAATTTTGTATATTTAACACTACTCAATAAGTAATATAACAAAATATAACAAAAATATAATTACTTTAAATTTATTGTAATTTATATTCTTAATATTATCTTGTACATTATTATTATCTTTCAAGAATATATACATAATTGGAATAGAAACATTAGATTAAACACCCTTAATCACTACGAACGTCTCTCTCGTAAGTGCAATGGAACATGTCTATTTATTTATCTCTTGACTTGAAATGAGAGTAGGTTTAAAAAAGAATATTAGAGTATCTAGAGTTGGATCGAAAAAAAAAATAAATCCTTATTATTGTATTTAAATAATAATAAAAAGAAGGACTATTTTTATTTATTAATTATTAAATTTAATTATTTAAACAAAACATGTCCTCTTTTTCTAATTTCATTAGGATTCCTAACAAAGACATCAACGTCTAATCTCTAATTTTCATTTCACGATTATTTAAAATTTTTGTCTTATCTTGATTATGCCCGATTCTCTTATTCAATAAAAGTCATTTTTTATATAATAATCGCATTTTAGTGGATATAGTTTAATGGTAAAAGTGTGATTCGTTCAATTAATTCCTTAATAATTAAAAGGTCATTCAATTTCATTCATATTCTAATTAAAAACTTTATTTCTTAAAAGGATTTTACTTGAATCCTTTTCCTCTAAATGAAGATTCGAGAAAAAATATGTATTCTCGCAATTTGTATCTAAAAATTAATTTTAAATTGAAATTTTAGATTATAAAATTATGAAACATAATTTGTTTTGAATTGGATCAATACTTCTAATTTTTTAAGTATAAAGAAAGGATCTATATATAAAGATAGAAAGACCTATTTTGAATTGTAACTAAATCTTTAATTTTGATTTTGAATAAAATAGATTGAAGTAAAATAGCTATTAAACGATAATTTTAATTTACTAGAGACATCGACATATTCATATTCTACTTTCTTAACTCGGCGAAAACTAAATACTTTTTTTAAAGAATCTCTCAACTAGAAATAGAGAACAAAGTAACTAGAAAGATTAGTATTATTGTAATATCATTTTTCTAAACGATCATCTAAAAAGCGAATTGTCACTTATATACAATAAATTTTAAATAATTTACCAAAATATGATAAAAAAATGTGGTGTATAATATAACTATAATCATCGTAGTATTTTTTCATATTAAAATTACTTTACATTTTGACTATTTGTTTTCACAAAAAGAAATTAATATAATTTTTGTTTGTATTTAGAATAGAGATAGTAAACAACACGTATTGGTTCTTACCCACGAAAATGAGGTATTTGTAGACTAATGTATGAAGTCGATGCAAGCACGCACTAGCTATGCCGAGTTAAAACAAGCCTAATATATATATATGAAAAAAAAAAAAAAAAAGATTGGCACGGCTCATATGAGCTATGTCAAACTATGCCTATTGACCTAAAAAATGACTATTTTAATAATAATAATTTTTAAACGATTATTATTTTAATATTATTATATTTAAAAATTACAAGTTAACTAATTAATTTTAATTATCTAAAATTAATGAAAAATAATAAATGATTTATTAGATTTAAAATAAACACATAAAATAGAATAAGTTAAAGTAATAATCCATTTAATAAATTACAATTTATAAAATTTATTTATTACATTAAAACTTTAAAATTTGAATGACAATTAATAATAATATATTTATAACTTACAAATTATAATTATAAATAATTAAAATTTAATTTATTGACAAATAAAAAAATAAATTATTATAATTAATTATAGTTTATATTTTATAGGCAAAACTTAGTTGTTAATTCAGTATTGTGTTGATATCAATTAAATATAGAATTATCCATGCATAATGTATAATAATTAATTATACTTAATTGGAAATAAAATAATACACAAACATTAACATATATAATTATTTAAATAAATTTACAAAATTTATTGGACAGATTGAATAATCATGCAAAAATTAAATAATATATTAGTTTTATTAGTAATTTATAAAAATGTTATTTTTATTAATTATTTTATTATATTTAAAATTTAATAGATAACTATAAATTAATAACTAATTATAATTTAATCAAGTGTTTTAATTTTTAAATATTTAGATTAATAATTAGTAAATTGACATATAAAATTATAAATACATATAATATATCACATATTAACATAATTTTTTCATTAAAATTCATCAATTAAATAGATAAAATAAATTTTATTTGCTATTTAATTATATTAAATAAAAAATTAATTTAATTAAAATTAATTTAAATTTATATTTTGTTGTATATTATAAAAATAAATTAATTGTAATTCATTATTGTTAAAAATTGAATTTGTTGATATTGATTAAAAATTTAAGATAAATATAACTTACATGTATACAATTTTAAAAAGAAAAATAAATAAATTAAATTTTATATTTAAAAGAATAAAAGGATAAAATATAATAAATAATTGAATTTCATGTTATGTACGAAATTATCAAACAGACCGACTTAGGCCGGAAAAATGAAGACCACAGGTCAAACTTAGCTCGATCCGTGAACTTAACTTTTGGGCCACAGTGCTGAGCTTTTATTATTCATGGGCTAGGCTGAGCCATGCCAACACTGTTCATGCGCCGACCTGCCCCGCCCATTTACCATCTCTAACTTAGAATGGAGCGGCGCGAATGATCAAATAAAGAATGAATGAATTGCCGAAAAAAAAAAAGAAGTAAAAATAGGAAGAAGAAAAAGAAAAAGAAACAAAATCTGTGTCAGCTAACTTAACTGAAATTAATTAAGAACTAACTAAATGAAAATCCTCCGTGATTGATTTCTCAAAATCTTAACATAATCCAGAACGTTTTTCACAGCAAGGACTCCAACAGTAACAACTTATATTCTAAGAATTGGAAGAACCACGAATTCTGCTAACTCAATTAGTAATGCTCACAGTGATTCCGCAAACTGAGGGGCTTCCAAGTCCAGCTCTTGCTTCATGATACAATTCATCAACCAGTCGCTGCTGAATGTCCGGATTCCTTTCCTTATAGCTGATAATGCTTCTTCCATGTCTTCTTCACAGGCAATGAAGATGGCTTGGGATTTTTCAGTTACCTTGGCCGAACAAGAAGAAACAACCTGAATTTATGAAGAAGATTAGTGGATTTTGAAGTATATGAGAAAATAAGGACAAAAACTTTTCAACTTCGAATTATTTCAGAGTTTCTTAACCACGAATTCTGCAAATACTAGCTCTGTAACCAAGTAATGGGAGATCTCAAGTCCAACTCATCTGGAGAGGTTAGGGTTTTAAATTGGGAGGCAGTTACTGTCTTCTTATACATCCTACTTTTTAGTGGATCAGAATTATAAACAAGAACAAGAAAAAATAGGGGAATAATGTATAACCACAATGCTTACAATTTCTAACAAACACGGTGTCGTTACCAGTAATCGGTTCATGAAGTCTTAAAGAGAGCTGGTAACATTCATACAAATGCACAAGCAGAAATAATAAAAAGGTTGAGAAAGCACTGCAATGATGAAGAACATGACATATTAAAAGGAACCAACAAAGAGAGTTTGAGATGACTCAAACCAAATATCAATAATGATTAATCAAGCTCAAGCCAAAAGATCTGAAATGTCTGAAAATCGAATTCGTCTACAAAATGAGCTAATATGAAACAAAGAGGCTGACAGAAGTCTTGTTGTGAAACTTGAAATAAGATCCACCACGTTTTCAGAACAGCACATCTAAGATATTTCAAAATACAATTTGGATATTCTTGGAAATTTGAATGTTTTAGCCTACCATTTGGATTTTCTTAAAAATTTGCTTTTCTTAGCTCATCTCCAAGCATTTTCAACGCATTATGGTCTAATCATGAAAAACAAGAACTAATAATTGGAAGCTCTGGCAAGAAAACAAATTTGCTTGTAAAAGTTAGTAGGTTTTCCTCACAAGACGGATTCTTAGAACTTACATTTCCACCAGCAGACTGGATAATGGCAGATAGGGTTCTGGCAGGGGGTTGAACATGAGCTGCCAGGCTTACGTTATATCCTTTAAGCAAACCTCCCGATCTTGCCTTTGCTTTAAGAACTGCACCTTTTAACTCACTTCTGTACTTCAACAGATAATCATTATCATGCAATATGTAGGGTGATTCATCTGCACAACGAGATGGAGAGTTATTGGGAAAATTACAGTGCATTGAAGTACTCAATATATTATAAATTAAATAGTCCTATCAACTAACCCACAAATCTGCCTTCTCTAAAGCTTTCTTTCAACCAAGTGGGTGAGACAATCCAAGCTCTGCATTACAAGCAATGATATCAACATCGTAAATCATAACATAGATCACAAAAACAATAAATATACATATCCATGTACGAAAATAAATAAAATTAAATATACATGTCCATGTACAAAAAAAAGTAAGATCATGCTGAGGATTCAACTAAGACTCACCCTGAACAGAAAGCCGTGCAGAAATTTAGAGTTTTTCTCACTTTTCCTGTGACAAGATGTGTGCTTGTACTTCCATCAGAGGAAACAACACCTCCTAGGTCTTCAATTACCTACATTAAAAATATTTAATGCTCAATAAACACATATTAGGATGAATATTTAGGGCAGAAACATGCATGCATGTATGTATATAAACTAATCTAACAAACATAGATTTAAATAAAACAGTCTTTATAAAGGAGAATATAATCACCAAGATATATGGTTAGTAAAACAACCAGTAAACTCAATAAACTGGAAAAAGAATTAACCAGGCAAAGCATAATTCTTCCAATATTATCTTGTAAAACATAATAATCAGAGTAATGCATAAAAACGCTTGGAATCACAGCAACTCATGAATAAAGTAAAACACCATATTGTTGTGGTGTCGTGTCTCTGTGTCAACAGACAATGGTGCCAGCTAATTACTTTTGCCATTGGACGTGATCTATTATTTCAATAATGTCAATAAATTCAATGCAAGTTCTGGATTTGCAGTGAACAAGTATAGTTGTAGGTGTTCGTCCCAATATTTGAGGTTTTCATTTTTCTGAGACAAATACGAAAAGATAGCCAATCTGCGGACTTGTTTTCATCCAAAAGCGACAAAACATACATATATAATTAGGATAGAAAAGGCTTATCTATACCCTAACGGAGAAAAAAAAATTTAATTTTTATCACAAATTGCGAAATTTTACCCAGTCCTTTTACCAAAGGATTGAGAGAATATCCTCACAAAAGATGCTAATCTACATTCTTCAGTGACTCATGCAAGGCTCTACAGCAGCAGAGATTTAACAAACCTCATACCAAGTGTGCATTAAGAGCAAGGTTTGAAAGTTAGCTGCAGTGCATTATATATAGTGTACTTCCAATGAATGTGACAAAACAATCTCTTACATTAAAGAAAAAATGATGATTCAGAAAGGAGACACAGTTAAGCTATCTAGATATACTTTGGTTATGTCTCCTTAAACCATAGTTAAAACTTTCTAGATCAATTATTGTTGTTTCTCCTTAAACAGTTGGTCGAACTCTTAGGAGACTTGTCAAGAAAACTTCTATAACCTTTTCGAGGATCAATATTAATATCTGATCTCAACATTGATTATTCATATAACAGCAAAACCTTTTTCCATGAAAATTTTCTTTTCTTTTAGTTCTAACAGAGAATTAGATAAGAGAACAATATAATTGAGTTAAAGTGTTGCAAACCTCACTGTTAATATATACATGTCATTTTGGATGCCGAATTCAGGGACGTGTCAAAATTGGGAAGTGTTTCCAGTGGAGACAAAAATAGATGGAAGATGGCATAGCCCTAGTTAGCACATATTAGCAAGTGAATATGCATAAATCAGAATCTCAATTGCACAATACCAACTTCTTTAATCACTGCAATATAATTAACAAGTGAAATACATTGGTGGAAAAGAAAGAATTCCCAAGTGAAGTACAGTTGCACAAAAGAAAACAAGTAAAATAGATCTACCTTAGTGAGATGTGCTTTCTTAGAATCATCTGCAATATTCATCAACATAATTCTGAAACATCTTCCATTTGAATGAAGTTCTTTGCTGGCTGAAGCTGATGAAGTCATACGAACAGGCCTATTTTCTTTAGCATTATTTCTCATGCAATTATTAGTCACAGGATTGCTAGGTGTAATTTCCACCAAGGATTTACATTCTGAAAGCCCCATGGTTTCATTACCTTCTGAAGCCATGCTAGAATCTAATTGACACCGAGTACAATGGCTTCCTTTTACTTTTTTTGATTTCAATGAAGACATTGAGGCTTCCCAAACCCTCCTCTTTGCACCTTGTGTAGAACAAGAACAGTGCCTAGCATCTGTATCAGCTCCATTATTGGCTGCACCAATGGTCGTGTTATTGTGCTGCACCTTCTTAAAAGTAGGCAGGTCCCTACATCTATGAGTTAGTTCCAGGTTCTGAGAGAAATCTGTTCACGTAGAACAGAAAATTTTAGCACTCACTATCTTTGAAGACTTTCTTGTGAAGACAATCAGAAAATATAACACTTAGATATCACCAGAACAAGAAAATAATGGATTTAATGCCGCGTGAAGTTGGTAAAGTCCAAATACTGAAAGATGCACCTTTTCTTAATACCTTTGAAGGCTTCAAGATCCATATTCAATTTGATTTGTCCAATAATTCTTGTTAACAAATCCCCTTTTACTTCTATTGTAATTCCAATACAAAGAATGCATGCATTAAAACTAAATTATGTTGTTTTATTTCAACAGAGTATACACTCCTCAATGTCTAGTTCCTGCATTATCAACAAATTTCTTCCTTTTATACATTTTTACTTAAAGTAATTTGTATAACGAAAGTATTAAGATTTACTTACCACCAGAATCTTTTACAAACTTTTGAGGCTCTACTGATTTATTAACAGTTAATAGTGAAGACTTCTCACAAGGCTTTAGACGGAAACAGAACTTTGGAGAGTCAGTAGTGTCAGCTGAAGTATCCTTGTTAAGATGAGAAACCATGAATGTGGAGCCGCCAGGAAAGCATAATGCTTTACGAATGTCTGCCTTGACAGGCAGCCTGCGAGCTCTACCTTTGGTGTCTACCTCTGAGATTGATAGAAAACCCTGCACTTATTTCAATTATTACCTGATTTAAGCATCAAATCTCAAATAACCAATGTCTGCTGCAAATATGATAAAATCTCATGTTTTAGAAAACGAAACATTGCGCAGCTTCTTTCAGAAAGTGTAACTTCAGGAAGAAAAAACACTTTCTTAATACACAATGTTCATTAGGTAGTATGAATAACATTAAGAACAAAAACGAAGAATTCTAGAGCTCCCTAATGTCAATTATGTTTATTTCAACGAACTATAATTTCAAGTTTTATAGAGGCTATTAGAAATTCAAAATTAATTCAACTTCTATCTAGATATAAATTCAAGTCAAAGATTACCTGTTTATGCCAAAACCCTTCAGATTCCTTATCTCCCCAACACAATATAGTGTGAATACCAACACGCTGAAGTCTCTTCCTCAGCTCCATGTACAACAATCGACCAAGGCCCTGAAATGTCAAGATAAGCAAATTTTAGAGCCTATTTTTCCAGATGTGCCTCACATGGTAACTAATAGGAGCGGGAACAAGAATAATGAGTGAAACCACTAATAGCCCGAAAGACACTACATATTATTCCGTAGAGTCACCATATGAGGATGAGAAACCTGTGGGATTTAAGCTTAACATAAAGAACAAAATTCATTGGGTTGCAAGGTGTTTAAAAGTTCTCAAATTCAGATTGACTGCAAGTCAGAGGTACTTTGTAAAAAACTTTAATCTTGAGTACCAAAACAATATCTACCACAAATTGGATGTACTTGTACTTTGGTGATAAAAGCATTAAAGAGTGACCTTTTGGACATAGGCAAGCAACATAAAGGAATAGAACCAGGACCTTCAACAAAAAACAACCTTATTTTGGTAGATTGAACTAACAGCAGCAAGAGGGACCTCAGCATACTGTGTATCTGCGGGGACTATTTGATAAGTAATTGCTGCTACAACCTGCATAAATAAGATAAAGGAGAAATAATAGCTGAGAAATTTTGGAAAATTGGTGGCCTAAATTTCCTTCTTCTTTTGCTCTAATGATTATGCAGGATGAGTCATGCGGGACTTGATGGGGTGCTTAGACACAGACAATATCACATCAGTCAGAAAGTGCAGCAAATAGACCCCTCTGTAGTGACTATATTCTTTAGAGAAGTTCACCTTTCCCAGGCACATGAATCTTACCACCTAGGACATTGGGCGTAGATAAACAGATGGTTCAACTTCAGCTTATGTAGAACCCATAATAAGTGACAAAGTTCCATTGGCAAGATATTCTACTCTTATTTGTTCAGTGCAAGGTAACAAGGATCAATCATGTCAGGTAATTGTTGATTTGACTTCAAAATAATTTAGATTTTTTTTTCTTGTACTAATTCAGATTGGGGATTCTCTTTTTCTGTGATTTGGACAGATGAAAGTAATCATAGTTATTGCACGATTCTTGCTGAATTCTTGTTTTCACTATTCTGTTTCTTGAACTTCTCATTTTGGCAGCAAATTCTTGTTTCTTGTAAAAATGAATACTAAAAAAGGTAAAAGATGTCAAAAAACAAGGAAAAAGAATATTTGAAACCTACCTCTTCCCTGGACAAGGATTTCAAAAGCAGTGTGCTGTATTTCCTGTGGGATTAACATAACTCGATCAAAAGCTTCACTCACAAGTAACCTACTAGCACAACAAATGATGACTATAGATGAAGTAGAAATGGCTTTACCCATTCAGTACACATTTTTCAAGGAACAAAGACTGCTTTCCAGTATTTGCAGCATAATTCATTGTGGGTAACTCTCTTGAGTATATTATTAGTACTTCCTGGAAAATCATCGATTGCTGCTTAGTAACTACATATTTCAATAGGTTAGATATCAACGGGTTTAATACAGAATATAATAAATCAAAAGAAAATTATCCTTATACTAATATACCAATCAAATAAAAGCTCTCATGAAAGTAGTACATAAACTCTCTAAAGAAAGAAGTAATATCTTTGCTTAACTGAATCAAAAGTCAAAACCTAAGACCTATCCTACCTAATACTTTCTCACTTGGTGTAGATCCCAATTACCCATACGTTACAACATTGACATGGAAAGCACGGAACATGTGTGCATAATGTGAGCCCATGTACACGCATATATATAGATAGAAGTACCTGAAGGTAGAATTTACTGCAGTTATCTTCAGCATCTTTAGGATTAACAAGCACAAACGTATACTCCTCCCCTACATAAGCGCAAAGAATAATTCGCCAAAAAGAAAAAAAAAAAAAAAGAAAAAAAAAGGCAAAATTATCGATTAGTTCAGTACAACCAATCAAATTCTAAAATACCAAATTACAACTAAATCACCGGTGCAAAAAATTGAAATTAAAATTGTAAAATCAAAGAGTACGTTGTACCTTTTTCTTCATGTTTTGATTTGCAAATGTCATTACTAGACATCATATCTTCTCTCACTGCCAGGACAAGTTAAGCATAGTTAAAATATCTAAGTAAAGAACAATTAACATCAGAACATAAGCAACATGAATATTAGCTTAATTGAAACAAAATAAAGTAAAAACTGGAAAAAAGAACACGAAAAAATTAATTTCCTTCTCATATCTTCATGAATTATTTTACATAAAAAGAAAACAAAACGAAACTATGAAATAGGCACCTGAGACTATGATTTTCGTGTTTTGGGGGACGGAGATTTGGAGGCTTTTTGGATTAGATTTTGAAGTGAACTTATTTGCTTCAATGGTAACCTCACAATTTCCTGTCAAGAAAATTGATAAGATTAGTGCACAAAATGGTGAATCGAAAGATTTAATTATTAGGGTTTTTGGAGATCTTACCGATTGCTATTGGAGACTGAGAAGCGGACGATGCCCTTTTTGGCGCCATGGTTTTTCTAAGGTTTCGAGTAGCAATAGAAACACTTTAGTCGGCGGGAAGAAGAGTATTTTCGTAAATTTGACAGAATGTTGTGGCATTTTGGTCATTCAATTTTTTCATTTAATTAACTGTCCCTCTATGAGGGCTAAAGATATTCGTAAAAAAAATTATTGCTTTTTATTTATTCATAAATAATAATTTATTACTTTATTAATAAATTAATATTTATTAATTAAAAAAATACATGTAATTTTTTTTACCAAATAATATGTATCACAAAAGGAAAATATTATCTATATTAATATTTTTTCAAATAAAAAATATTTGACTCAACCCTGCATATATATTTTTAGGATTAGTTTTTCCAATGTGAGTGGGCATTTTGTTTGCATATTTGGACTTGATTGTATGAATTAATAATATTTGCTCTTTGTGCTTGTACATTAAAAAAACATCAAAGCGGAGATTTTCCAAAGGAAGTTGAGTTTTTGCTCAGTCCAATCAAAAGAAGAATTTTGCTAACGAAGCATATTATATTTATTTTTATAATAATTTTAAAATTTTAATATTATAATTAATGATAAATTTTAATATATTAAAAAAATATAACTTAACAAATATAAAATCCTTCTTAACAAGTATCCTAAACCACTCGTTATAGAAAAAACCTTTAAAAGAGTATTTCGAACGCATATACAGTCATGTATTGATTAACACTTGCACATTTGACTTGGATAATAGAAAATGTTGCAAATACCTAAGAGCATCCCCAATGTTCACATACCTCCAATTTACAAGATTTAACATTCCCACACTCAATTTTTCTACCCTAATTTTCCCACCATCACCACATTCTCTCTTATTAGTAAAGACTAACTTCAAATCTGCGGCAATCGCTAGCAACCTCGCTAGAACGACACCTTGGCGATGGAAGCTCCTCGGAAAACCACCCTTCGGTTAACGGAGACAAATTCAGTCTCCCTTTGCAGTCCATCATCGTAAAAGCTCCTTGCCATCCTTGCAACACCACAGTCCATGTGATCTTCAGCTCCTCTTGTAACTCTATCAAGCAAAAACATTAACCATTCACATCAAAAGAAAACCTGAACACCCCATTTGAAATACGGGGCATCTTTGGTATGTACAATCAACGACGAAACTGAGGTTGTCAAGGGAAATGCTGGGTGTAGGAGGGGGTTTCATACTGAGTTTGGTGGCTGTGTAACCAACCAAGAAGAGTCGTCGATATGGAAACGCCGGTTGGTGACTTTGAGGTTCGACAGACCAGGGTAATGGGCAGAGCAAATGGGCTTCCAAAGGTAGTCTGAAGACATTGAAACAAACCATTATTTGGAAACCCATGAAGCTATGGCTACGGGTTTTGCGTCAAGATAATGAGCAACAAGATCAAGGACTTCCCATGAAAGATGATTGGTAGAGGAAATTAGAGACAATCTTTTTTTCTTCGGTCTAGTTTTGAGACCAGGTGAAATCTCGAGCCGTATTTGGTTTATAATTACAATTAGTTATACACGTAGAATGTTGGGGGTATTGCATGACTGGATGTTAACACGTAAGATGAGCTCGTGTGCGCTGAGTCTTCTGTGTGGTCTACACGTTGCTGTTGTTGAAATTCACACGTTCTCTATATCTGCGTACGTGGAACTGGAAGGGTCAAGTGGGCCATCTGAGTCGGGCCTTAAAGGACTTACTAGATTTCCTTTTGGGCCTATGGATACAGTCCGGAAGACAGCGATACGAGACTTACTCAAATTCCTTTAGTATCGATATTATTTTACAAATGTTGTTCGCGCGGAAGGTGAGTCGTTACTGAGTTCGGATCCTCTCGCTTCAAGAAATGGCAGTCATGTTATCAACAACAACAACAGTCACCAAGCTAAACGCGAAAATTTACAGCAATATTGGAAGCGTAGAAGATTTCCAAGATGTAAAATTTGGTTTGTTCACAGGTAACTTCACTTCCCCTATGCATTATCCTTCACTTTCTGACACTTTTCTGTTACAAAACCAAAAACTAATCCACAAAACTCATAGCGAGAAAGTATCACTTATTAGTCAAGGTGTAAAGAACCAATCAAATATTGAAACAACGGTAAATTTTGGTGGCAAGATATATAAATCCAGAAAGGAAGTGGAAATAATCCTTAGTTCAGCTAGGGGAGAGATGAGGACGACCAGTATGGACCTATTTGCCCGGTTGTGGAGTATTTGTGCAGGATAGGGATCCAAATCTTCCTGGTTACTATAAAAAGAGAAAAGTTAGCAAAAGAAAAGAAGAATTGAAAAGCAAAGAGAAAGAAGATGGCTAGGGAGCCGCGAAAGGAAAATGATGAGGTTACAGTCTGCGCTCGTTGTCATTCTTTGAGGAATTATGGACAAGTGAAGAACCAAGTAGCTGAAAACTTAATACCTGATTTTGATTTTGATAGCTTGATTGCTACCAGGCTGATGAAACCTAGTGGCAATGCTAATGCTGGTGTTGTGGCCATGAAGGCTGATTGTGTCGATTTTGATGGGATGTTTCCATAGTGGGCGGGCAAGTCATTGAACAAGGCATTGGAAGAAGCCAAAAATGATGCTAGGGCTTAGCAAGAAAGAAGTTGCCAAAGCTTGTTCTTGTGGCTCCAAAGGTTGATCTCCTTCCATCTCAAGTTTCGCCTGCTCGGTTAGATAGATGGGTTCAGCGTTGTGCTAAGGCTGCTGGGGCACCTAAGCTAAGAGGAGTTTATTTGGTTAGTGTATGCAAGGATTTGGGTGTTGGGAATTTGTTGGCATTTATCAAGGAATCGGTGGGTCCTCGGGATAATGTGTGGGTTATTGGGCACAAAATGCGGGCAAGTCTCCTCTAATCAATAGGCCTGCAAAGAAAGAAGAGGTGAAAATTTCAAGGCTTACAGAATCTCCAATCCCTGGGATTACACTTGGAATATTGAGAATTGGGGGGATTTTGCCGGCTAAGGCTAAGTTGTATGACACTCCAGGACTCCTAAGTCCGCATCTGATGTCTATGAGATTAAATTGGGATGAGCAGAAAATGGTTGAAATTCTAAAGGAGCTACAACCTTGGACTTATAGAGTGAAGGCAAGTTCCTCCTCAATAGTTTGTGCATTCCAACCAATTTGTCCTTGTGTTAGCAACTATGTTTCTGTATGTATTCTTTATGTATGTCTATTACAAGAGATTTGACTAAGAGCTGATATTATACCTCTGGTTTAAATTTCTGTTAATACATAAAAATTCCATTGCTTTCATAGATAGTTATTTACCTGACAAATGATAATATATTATGGTGGATAAAACTTGCACCTTACCAAATGAATCGGCATCTATTCAGTTTTATGTTATATCTTAGGGAATAGTAAATTTGGACCTTGATTTATTTGCATTTTTTTCTTTTGATATCTAATTGTTTTTTGTTTGTTTGTTTGAATGATACTTGGAGTTTGTTATGTGCTGGATTAAACTTATATTCACTTGGTTTCTAGAACAAACATAATAGCCAGACCAGAAATTCTGACATTTTCGTCTCGTCTGAGTAGCCAATTTTGTAAATTGACCATTTTTCTGAATGCAATGAACTTATGTCAGATGGTTGTAACATTTCTAGCATGAATGGTAATAATGTTATGGGAAAGCATGCCTTGATTAATTAGCAAGGGAATGACGGACATTAGATAATGATAACTGTTTATTGTCATCAATGCCGATATCTGGTTTCAGTGAATGCCTATCTTACGACATTCTTGATTTTGTTCTATCATAAGTATAGATTTATCCAGCTTATTCTTAATATACTAGTCCCACTAGAGTCAAAGGTGCTTTAACTTAATACTTGAGCATGTTTTGACGTTTTAAGGCAGGGCAGGCCATACATGTTGGCGGCTTAATGAGAATAGACCTTGATCAATCTTCAGTGGAAACAATTTACATGACGATATGGACTTCATCAAATGTTTCCCTACACTTGGGGAAAATAGATAATGCTGATGAAATCTGGATAAACCATGTCAGTCTCAGGTTGCAGGAAAGATTATTTCAGAGGCTATATGTAAATTGGGTCCTGAGTGATACTGTTTCTTATTAATTCTTCATTCCTTACTAATTCAACCAGTTGTTAACTAACAAAACTAATTCAAGTTAGGTTGTTTATGTTCTTTTTGTATACTGTTCCTTTTGAGCCTCACAAACTGCTTGGCTTTCGATTGGTTTTCGAAATAGTTTCTAGAGGAAGTAACCAACACAGGAATTCTTATTAGTTCATCTACATGCGTTGGTTGCAGGACATGCGTACTTTATATCTTCTTTTAAAATAGTTGGATTAGCAAAATCTGTTTTAATTCATGGGATCCATTTTTAATTTAAAAGAAGGTGGTTAACATAGACACACAACTCAGGAAAAATTTTCAACAGACTTTTGTACTTTAACAATGTCAAATGTTGCAATGCAATTTTTTCTTTGTGGCTAGGATACTTATTCATGGAGTTACAGAGAGTGTTTTGATCATTAAAAGGTATTAAACCAAGAACATGCTTAGAGCATGTTTATTTGTTTGTCTTTTTTTTAATATTATTTTACTGCCATGTTTAAAATACTATTTAATGTAAAATGTCGAATAAAGAGGCATAAAGAAGTTAGTTTTAATTTTAGTTGTATTGTCTTGTGGCACACAGTGTTTAACCATCAATCTCAAGGTTCATGCATTGGCAAACTTTTTTCCATCCATGATTGAATGCGCACACGAAGTTGTATGCATCCACTGCCCAACTTTTCAGTTCCTTGCTTGGTGGCAATTTTGTTCCTCTTCCTATTTACAATCTCCTATCAATTGAAGGTGTTCTCTTTTTGTTGCTTTTAGTCTTTAAATCAGGAAAATCTTTCAGGAGGGTTCGCATTCTCTTTTTGTTAGCTTTCTCTTTGGTGGTGGTCGTGGTAATGTTGGAGGCTTAATTGATTTATTTGTTTTCTTTTTCTTAATCCTTGCAAGTTCCATAAAATATAATGTCATTTTTGTTTACTAAATTGGGAGCTATCTAAGCTGAGGAGGTTCAACTATGTAATCATTCGACTCAATAAGCACACATGTTAATTGTTATAAATGTTTTCTTTTCTTTTTAGTTTCAAAGGTGCTGTAAATGACATACAGGACACCTTTACTCTGTTTTCTCAATTTTTTCAAAAACATGTCTAACTGCATTTGGCATCTTCTTTTCTCAGCCTCCAATAGGCCAAGAAAGAGATTCCGAGTTAGGCAAATGAGAAGACTGGAAATTCAAAGTCTCTGGAACGAGTTGGGATGTGAAAGCATTGACATTGCAGCAGCTGGCTTGGGTTGTTTTTTTTTGGGTCTCAAAGGTGAAGCAACCTTAACACTGTGGACGTATGATGGCATTGAAATAACCTTGAGAGAACCTTTGGTTCTTGACCAGGCACCATTCATTGAAAGACCGGGTGGCTATCAAAAGCTATATCCAAAGCTATTGGCAGTGAAACGAAGCTGGAAGCTCGAAAGAGGAAAAAACTTGAAGAGAGCATGGATTTTATTTCTGAGCATCTGCTTGAAAAATGAAGTCGTCATTGCTCTCCAGTTCCCAGTCCTCGTAAAAATTTGTTTGAGCTTGAAGCTGTAAAAGATTACATTGTTCAATTGGAAACAGGTTCGTTAGGTTATCATCTTGAAAAGTTGTCACAGATATAGCTTCCCCTTGGGCACAACAGTAGGCATCCAGATTTTGTCAGCTGGATTTAGTTCACCTGAAGTAGGTGTCTTGTTTTGTTCTCGTATTGAAAGGAGATTTTGATGCAACTTCATTCAGTTTCATCGATGATGAATTTAAGCTTTTGCACGCAGAATGGGGTGTATATATCTCGAGTAATTAATGTTAGGTGAGATAAATTTACAGTAAAGTAATCTGACTTGTCTTTAAAATTTTGATCCGATACAAAAATTGCTTTTACTCGTCCCAGATGATCATTGATCATATGAAAACTGTTCTTGCATGGCATTATACGCAAGCTACTACAACGAGTAGAATGATGAAAAACTCTGCTCCCCGCACTAGAATAACATACAAGGATACTCCACTGGGAATATCAAACAGAACCATTTGTTTTATCATTTATCCTAAAACTGTATATATTTTTTTTTTTTTTACATTTTTCTCTTTGGTTAACTGAAATTAAAAACACGAGAAAGAACAAGGAGTTACACATGGCTTTACAGCCTTGCTCTATACAGAAATTACGGGAAGCAAAAACTACACTTCTCATTTACTTCTACTGGGTTGTTCAAAAAAACTGCAAACTAGAAGCTGTTGCAGATTTTTGCTTTTCAACGAGGTTGCTGGATGCAGCGTGGGCTGTATTTTGGGTTCACATGTTTGGCCGTCTTCTCAACGTATTTGGCTGGTTCCATCGTTGCCTTGGGAGATTTCAACAAGCTCAAAATTTTCATCATTGCAATCCTTTTCCAATCCTATATGAAGCCATCACATTTCAGTAAAATCATATGGGCGTATATTGAATTAGACGCTAGAAATATAGAAAGAGTTGATCCATACCACCATTAGCAGGAAAAGGGGATGAAACATTTTCAAGCTCTGTTTCATAAGACATAAAAAACTCCTCGAATTGAGGTTCTAAAGGGGAGAAGCTTTCACCAGCATCTAGATCAAATGCACCTGAAGGCAAGTCGGTAATGTTGCTCTCATCAAAGTCATATTCGGCATTATCATAAAAACCATCCTCACCCTGATGCTGGCTAAGCCAGTAGTCCCGGTACCACGTCGAGGTTGTGATCAATCGCCACCAATCCGGGGAAAAATCCTCCACTTGGCGAAGAGCAGCAGGAATAAAGAGTGGGGCATCTGGGTTCAATGTCGACTTTCCTCCCGAAACTATAGCCATCTGAATCTAATCTGCAAAAGCCAAATCAACAAAAACAACTATAATAAGAAAGTTTTGACAAAATCTCAAACATAAAGAAATCAAGTCATTTATAAAGATGCAGTAACCTCACCAACAAAGGAATTCAATTTATAAAAACAAGAACAAGATCTAAACATCAGATCCAACACCATCAGCTCAAACACACAAACGATTTATCATGCAAAAATAAAGAAATAACAAATAATACATATACATTATAATATTTCCACGAATACATAATAATAATTCTATTTAGGATCTATTGTACAGTAAATTCTAATAAAAAAACAATTACTATAAGATCAAAAAGATCAGGTCCTTAATCAATCAAAACCTTCTAACTGCTGAAAAGATTCAGTTCTTCAGTTCTACTTTGCTTGTTTCAGCTTAATTTTTCGACTTAAAATACTACATATTTCAAATTCTCTTTCCATTTTCCGGCGATTTCTCAGCAGCAAAACAACTCGTCAAAAAAAATAAAGTTTTCTGCAAATGAAGCAATATTCATACAGACATATTACCTATGTTAGAGCCAAGAACATACCGCCTTCACTTTTTGTTGATTGTGTTTGGCTGAAAGGGGCTGAAGGCCAGTGATTTATATAGTAGGGGCACTCCAAGCCTGCTTGGTTCGGATTTAGGTGTGCCCTTAGTTCGGTCTTATCAACACATCAGCTAGTAGATTCTACTTATTATCCGCGTTACCGCTTCTGTTGTCCGTTGACCAATGACTTCACACTACGGTTTCCTCTTTACGGGTATTACAATGTTCGCCCGCGTCAGCATGGAACCTGTAAATCAAATGGCCCGAGTAAAATGGCCCGATTCTGTACGAATGACAGGCAAATTACATGTAGATCCTTACACGTTGATAAAATAATTAATAAGTAGAGAGTTTTATTTATACGTTATAAATGTCCTTACACTGTTTTTTTTTTTTTGCACAATTGATTGTATATGTTACTAAAAAATAAATATTAATTTTTGTAAAATTTTTCATAGATAAATGTACCCCTTGTATTTACTTTTCTATCTTATATTTCATAGTTTTTAATCCTTCTATAAAGTTTTATTGTGTTTATTCTTAAACTCAAAAACCAATTTATAAAATTATAATAATTTTCTGTTTTTTCTCTAATATGTGCAAGAGAAAGTAAAAACAACAACAACATGTTTTTAATATAATTATTTCTCTCTTATTTTTTCCTTTAAATATCAATAAGAAAAAAATCTCCATATTTATTTCTCTCTTTCATTTTTTAAAGAATATTTAATGATTCATAAAAGTTTGTACTTTTGTGATACATTGATAATATTAATGGACATACAATTGTATTTATATATCTAAATTGTTAATAAAAATATATTAAAAGAATATTTAAAAGTTTTTTAATTTTATTAATAATTTATCATTTGTTACATTCACCTATTTTAATTTTACATCACATTATATTTTTTTATGGAAAAAAGGAGATAATTATAATAAAAATTTAATTTTTTTCTTGTCAATATTTTAAAGATTATTATGATTCTCTAAATTTAATTAATTAATATTTGAGTTTTTTTTATTTTTTTTGTTTTACACTTTTATATTGCCTAAATCTTACCCTAAAAATTAAAACTTAATATGATAGAAAATTTATTTTTTGAACTCTTATATTTTTATTAAGTTCCAAAATTAACTAGACTATTTTATTAAAGACAAGAATATTTGAGAATTTTTTTATTACTTTGCAAGTAATAAACAAAATAAATATCATTAAAAGACTAAAATTTATAAAAAAAAAAATATTATAAGAAAAGAATCAACGAGATACAATTTAATCTTAAAAAAATAAAAATAAAATTACATTTTTTTATTGTATGTGCAGTCAATTTTGTTAAAAGATTAATAATTTTTAACAATTTAGGTTCTCATATAAAATAAAATAAAAACTTCTTCAAATTTATTAATTATTAACATTTAGGGGTCCGTACGTAATTATCCAGCCAGTCGGGATAGATTCGGGCTTGTTTACCTTCCCCTGTGCGTTTAGCATTGAAAATTAAATATAGTTAAATTAACGTGGGACCCATCCATGTGAAATATAATTGACCCATTGTCTTTAGACCGACCTAATCAGCATGTCTGAGATGAATCCTTTACAGATTCAACGGTCAGGATTTTCACAATCAGGTCGTGATTAAAACTTTTTCCAGACTCGGGCCCGTTTTAGGTAATCCAATCCATCTTATACGCGTGGGCCACATGGCGTGCTGATCGGTGGGGGAAAATGGACAAAAGAAAAATGATTGACAATGACAGCACACGTATGATGCCACACAAAAGACATACATCCCAATCATATCAGTTATAGCTTTAATTTTATTTAAACAAGAATTTCGTATTTTTTTTGTTTGATCAAAATTCAGAGACTTATCTGTTACTAATTTATTTTTAAATTTTGTAATTGAAATCCAAAAATTCAAAAATATAAGAGGGGTAATGAAAATTTTAAAAAATTAATGAATATATACACCTTAAAATTTAATTAAATATACTTTAATTCTATTATTTATAAATATTAAAATAAAATTTTATCTACTTAAAAATTAAGAGGGGCATAAAAAAATTAACCAAATCATACCGAACAAATAGATGGATTGGATTATAATTCAATTTATCGATTCAATTTTTAGATTTATAAAAATAAAATTTAATTGTTGATGCTGGTTTTTACACCAAGATCTTCTCTTAAGACTGTGAAAAACCAACCACCAATTCTCAAATTTATTGAACCGCAAAAGGTATATATTATACTGTTTGTATGGACTCAAATGATAGTTATGTTAGAATTTTATAGAATAAGTCTTTATTCAAGTCCCCTGGTCAACGAATAAAATTCTTCGTTTCGTAGAGAAGGCGATCCATCTTATATCTTAATTCGAGTGTTCTTACTAACTAATGAAATTCTAAGTTTTATATAAAGGAGACGATTAATCTTAAATCAAAAAATTTTGGGACCTGGCTCTTAAATCCGCCCCAGTAGAACAAATTCTTTCTATAGTCCATAGGTCCGAATATTGATAGTTGGTCAGCGGGCAAACCAACAGCAAATCTGGATGCAAAAACTAATATCAACACCGATTATATTGGTTTGATTTTGATTTGATAGTTAACATTCTTACTTGTCACCGTTTGGGTGCTCTCCCCTTCAGGTCAGTAGAGTTATATAAATCAGCCACGGGAGGCAACATGTTAGAAGGGCGAGAAAAGTCTACCTCTTCGCTGGCCTACTTTATTTTTTCTTGAAAGAAAATTTTCCGTAAGCATAAAGAAGATCAAGTAGGATACCTTTTTCGAGTCGATCAAAGGTCTTATGGTCAGGAGAACCACTAAAGATGGCCTCGAAGATGTGTCCATGGCTTGTCCTTCGAATTTACGGGAGATATCTCTCTGTGAGTTCAATTTTTGTATACCATGAACAAAAACTCTATTAATAATCGTTACACACAGCAAACCTCGAGATATCAAATCAAAATAGGTAGCTAATTTTCATGCATAATAACCCTAATCAACTAAATAAAGCACTCTCAGAAAAAAAAAAAAAAAAAAAAAAGAAGGAACCTGATAGGCAGTAGTAAACGAGGGTTTGTTGCAAACCTGGCAATCAATAAAATTTGGATTGGAAACAGACATGGCGACATCTGAGGTGTTGATTAGCAATGAGCAACAACAGCATAAAGAAGTATTTTGCGTTTTAGAAATTTGCAGTCATATTAAGATTATTATTTGTATCTTTGATTTCTTATTACACTAAAGAATAAATTATCCGTTTTAAACATACAACTTATTAGGTTTATTTTTAAGCTTTACAGCCCAAAATATGTATATCTACTAAATTAGATGAGCATAAAATTTATAACATAGTGCAAGATTATATCCACAAGCTATACTCTTATCTTAACAAAATTTTCTCTCATTTCACCATGTTAAAAGAATATAAAATACCTTAAATTATATTAAATAACCTTCATAATGCAAAATTTAAACACTAATGCCAAATAATAATCTCTATTTTATTAATTAAAATAATATTAAATAAACAATATGTCCTCCGAGTTTATAATTATAATAGTAACATCCTTGGTTCCTTAAATAATCTACTCAATTAGAAAATCCCCAAATTTATAACCTAATCTAAGATCACACCTCTGAACGATATAGGATTTAACACTTATATCATAAGACCTTTATTATACTCTCATTTTATCAATATAAATTAAAAACTATAAAATCCCTTAAAATTATATTAAATGATCTTCTTAGTCAAAATTATAAACACTAATGTTAAGATAATAACCTCCATTTTATAGATCGAAACAATATTAAACAAATAATATGGATTTAAATAATAATTCTTACATGACTGTTAATATTTCATACACTCGTCCTTCCACATCATTTCATATAAACTTCTGAACTCGAACACGAGTAAGTAATAAAAAAAGTCATTTGTTTATACTAAGCTTCCCTTATTTTCATACGAAGTCCTGTCTCCGAACTCCACAACTTTTTAGAATATAAACAAACAAGCATTGTTCACGAGGGTAAACTAAAATATCCAACTAAAATAACTAACACTCAGTGGTCTTCATGGGCGGCAACCACTGAATCCACTGCTCTCTTACATTACCAATTTATTACAAAACAAAGAAAGGAACAAACAAAGGATGTCACGAGAATAAGAAAAGAAAGGCATATAAGAGGATACGGTTTCTAACAATGAAAGCAAACAGCTTTGGATTCAGCATAGTTCTGTTGTTGTAGTTGTGTCTGTATGTTGTGTTGGGTATGAATTGGCTCTGTGAAATTATTTTAGTAAGAACATGATAATGAACATGCCTATCATTTTCACGTTACTCTATTGCACATGGTAGGAATCACAAGAAGCTATGGTGATGAGTACGTGTCTTCATTAATATTTGTCTTTCTACTGTTCTCAAGATTATGAATCTCTGATGATCTAAACTTCCCTTCTATTATGTTTAGATGGAAGAAAACAAGGGCATCAGTCTATCAAGTTCGTCGCATCTTCACTGTAGCTATTATTTGCTTTTATCTTGACTATATATGATCACTCAAAAAATATGAGAAATTAATCATCTGTATTATTTTTTAACATAAACAATTTATCCTCCTTTTAAGTAAAATAGTTTATAAAGGAATATATCAAATTAATTCTCTAAATCTCAAACTATGGACATATAATATTATTCAATTGCCTATAAATAGTCCAAAATGAAAGCTTCGATCGACAACCACTCCTAATAACTCTCACTTGAAACTCCTTCCCTCTCTCCTTCTGTAGTTCTTGATTCATTATGACATTAAACTGGATAAATGGCACGAAAGCAAAACATCGTGGCATTCTCTAGTCTTATTTTAATTTTCCTTTGTCTTGTTGAGAATCAGGTAACTAAGCCTGATATCTCTGTTCTGTTAATTCTTTAACAATGAAGATAAAAAGAATTGATTTATTTTCATATATATGTATTATTCTACCAGGCTACTAGCATTGCTGAGGCTTCAACTCCACAGCCAGTGCCAAGTCCCAGCAACAGCAACCATTCCATGGTGAGATTTCACACACACACACACATGTGGTCAATACTGCTGGCCAATTTTATGTCTTCCGTTTCCTTCGAGTTTATCAAAATATTCTAATTAATATCATAAACTTTCTTATTTTCTTCGACCTGAGTATCGAACTACTCGACGCAGTCTTGAACCCCAAGGTAAATGAAAATTTAAGTACATTAACTAATTGTAACGTTAACTATTTATATTATTCGAACCGCCGAGCTCCAAATGTGATTGGTACGAACGTAATTTCATCTGATCGTTTGAGAATGTTGCTGTTGCAGAATGTGGACCGCGTTGCACGACAAGATGCTCCAGGACACAATACAGGAAGCCATCCTTGTTCTTCTGTCAAAAGTGCTGCGCTAAATGCTTGTGTGCGCCTGCTGGGTTTTACGGAAACAAGCAATCCTGTCCTTGCTACAATAACTGGAAAACAAAAAGAGGAGGACCCAAATGCCCTTGATTCAAACTACTCATTATCGATTCCCCACTATAGAACGTAATTCGAATTTGTAACTGGTTTCTATTTCTTATTTTATTTGCTCCCTCCTGGTTTGCTCTTTTAATATGTGTATCTCTTTGATTATATTGACATTTTTATCTGGTGTATTGGAATGTATTAATTCTATTATAAATATCAAATCCCATTTGTCAGTAAATCAATGAATTAGGATTATATGCTAAATTAAACGTACAACTCTCTTTTTCACATGGATATATTCTTATCTATATAGGTTCACGCATATTTTTTTACTCAGGAGAAAGCTTAAAACAGTACCGAATCCAGATCTGTCAATCAACACCGGATTGTATTAATTTTGTTGTGGTACAACTCAAAATTTCCGTAATTCAAAACAAAGATCATATGAGAATCACAATAACATATTCTTTATGCACATCATTACATGTTTCCAAATTACAGAGGTATTCTAAAAATTCACTAATTGATGGGTTGTTCTTCATCAACAAATGCATTGGTATCTGGTTTTTCACACATAGGAGTGGTATAATAGAATGGACCATCTGTGTATTTAACAAAAAGTCATTGTACACATGAGTGGGTCGCATTAGCTTTACTCCTGTCTTTCCATCAGTAAAATCAGTTGTTATGTTGCAGACAGCATGAGATGATGACACCAATCTCACTAAGCAGAATTTAACTTTCAACAATTTCCTACCACTAACAAGTTTGTTCACAGTCATTTCAAATTGGCCTTGTTCATCTGTAACCTCACTTTTGTAACACATCACTCGACTTCTGTCGTCCACGCAAGTGAGAGAAACAGCAACACCTACAAATGCAAATTAGTTAAGTTAATTAATGAGTAATTAAGTTGGTAAATCCCTTCAGGTTTCAGAATCAGATCATACCTTTGAGAGCCCGGAAACCGTTAATCCATTCGTTATATCTCTAGGAGCAATCTTGGCACAATACTTTACCGCCCACATGTATGATTCCAGCTTCAGCTACAGGAGATTCCTCATAACTATTAGCCAAGACCAAATTGGTGCATCCCAAAAATAATGCTACTAATGCTGCAAATGATAACAATTTTGCCTTTCCCATTTCTCTTTTTCTTCTCTCTCTTTGTTATCTGATTAAGAGATGAATAGTTTTCGAAGAAGAAATTGCGCATCTTTATAGGAAAGAATGCGGGGGAGTGGGGTGCAAGGGCATAACTTGAGGCGGGCAACCCATTTGAAATTTTTTTTAATTTCTGGTCATATGTATGTGTGTTAATTCTGTGCAGCTAATACCCTATTGAATAATTGCCATAAGATTAAAATAATGAAAGTCAAATTTGAGTTAGAATTGTATTTAAAACGTACTTAACTGTTCAACATTTTTTTTTTCACAAAAATTGAGCATACAGCACATGATATGTATATATCTTAAAAATTAATAAAATCAAGATGCCTAAGAGAAACAGAAATGTTAAGGATTTATATCTAAAAGCTTAAGTTTTAGTAATTAATGTATATATATTTAATCTTAATTATTGGAAATACCTAAATTTAACGGTTAGTCTTTCATATATAACGTAAGATCAGCTTTTCTTGGCTTTTTGACTTAAAACATTGACATAAATTTTCATTCATGAAATCTATGTAAAGTAAGGATATATAAGATTGAGGAGTTGACAACCATTTAGATATGGTTGTATCTATCTAATGGATGAAAATTTTAAGGAATATATTTGTGCGGGATTATCGGCTCCCTGCTTGGAAGCCATAATTAAATTTGTTGATTAATTATACTTGATAAATATAAAATAAATTATACTGATTAATTGTTAAATTAATGATACTATGGTAAGGATAAAAGACAACTTGAAAGGTTGCCTATAAATTAACAAGATTCCTCTGGTTTTACGCTCTGAAAATTTTGTTCCATTGGACAATTCGTTACATAATTCATTTCTCTGAAAATTAAGAAAAGAACAGCACAGGTATGAACTAGAAGAATAAATTAAAGTTGCTAAAACTTGAAGGACGAATTATCGGAAAACTACTTCTGTTCTTGATCTTCTGGTTTTCAGTACTGCGACATACAATATTGGTGATTGATAATAGTAGGGCAGTGCTTTATAAGATTGCTCCGAACTCGATCCTCTACCTTCAGATTTATTTTTCTTTGAGATTTCTTCTTAGCCATGCAAACACTACGTCGACTACTGGAATTGGCATTAGCAGTATTCAGCTGGAAATATTTCTGAGTTACCGGATCATCGTCAGGAGGAGTTTGTTGCGGTACAGGCAAGACTGGCTTGCTACTGATGGTGGAGGGTAGATGCAAACCGCGGTGGACGAGGGTAGTAGAAATCAGTGGGGAAAAAGTAATACTGATACTGCAGACCAGCCATGGATGAAGATGACTGATGAATCAATCTTCTGATAACTCTGATTTTTTTGTTGTTATTGTTTCTGTTGTTGGAATCAGGGTTTATTAATTTGTTATGTATATGTAAAGAAAGAGATCAACAAAGATTGTAGTTTAATTGGAGTCAATTTGATCCGAATCCATATGGATTGTAAAGGAATAACTGAACGAATGTCATTAGGATTTGAATAACGAAAAAGAATCGAAAATATAAAGAGTTATTGGTATATTTTTTCAAATTTTCAAATTTAACTTTTTTTTATTGATTAGATAATTTTAATTTTATTATAATCTAATATTTAAAAAAATAATATTTTTATAATATAAGAATTTTTACAATAAACGAGTTTTACTTAACGATTCTTCTGTGTTCTTTTTGACTTGTCCGGTGAAATTCCAGTACTGTTGAGCAAGATCTATCGATTTTGAATTCATAACCTTAGCTATGATTTTACTTGGAGAGAGTTGGAGCTGGACGAGGGATGTAGAAATGGAGGTTTGAGGGATCTTGTAAATTTCATGCATACGTCAAGCCCTATGCTTTAATTCGACACGATGACGATGATGATGATGATGATGATGATCTTCCTCAACAATCTCTCTTTCGAAGTTTTCGGCTGAAACAAATGGACTCTTTGTACCAGTAGTAGTATTCCTATTGCTATCTCCATTGGCTTTGAGTACTGATGACCATAATGATGGAGTACGAGGGTAAAAGATATCGAATGGAAAGAAATAATACTGAAGCCCAGCCATGAAAGTCGAAACTTGAAACGATCGGAAATTATGGTGTTCATGCTCGGGGAATCAACAGAAAGTAAGCTGACTTCTTTCCTTGTTCTTCTTTACTGGTTCTATAGAATCATTAATACGAGAGATGACTTGGGGTTGAAGGTGAAGGTCAAGGTCATTTTCTTGATTTGATTTGTGTGTTAATTAAATTCTTGGCCTTTGACTTGTCTTACCAACTGGAATCTCGTATCCTAATCGGTCCAACGAAGCTTTGCCCATTCTAGTTAGAACAATAAAAAATAAATAAATAAATAGTTTTTTTCACATTAATTTTTTTAAAATTGTATTTTTCCCAATCTCTAAGCCTAAATAAATTATAGGATTCAAAAAAAAATAACTTGTTTCAGATTAGCCCATTAGCCAGTGGTCCAATCATGATCCATCTCATTTGGGCCCACACAATTTTTGACCGGTGGGCTACTTACTATTATTGATTCTCCATGTAATGTTCAGGAAAATATCCGACTCACTGAAGAATTCCTCTATAAGTCAGTAGCCTATTAAACCTTGGTCTCAACCCAATGCCCCACCAATAATGGTCATGGTTACGATAAGGACTCCCGAGACTTTCTCTTACAGTGCAATAAATCTTCGGTAACGATGCATGACTCGAGATCTCCTAAGTCAACTGTAAGCATTAACCAAAGACAAAATAAATATTTCAAGTATTCCGTGCTTGATACTTTAAAATTACTAAAAATCTCGTATAAAATGTCAAATTTAAAACCTCCTTAATTATCAAAGATGTTAGTTATGAAAAAAATTATTGATACCTCTTTGAATAAAAAATATTTCAAACATAAGATAAAATCTAAGATTTTTTCTATTTACAAATATCTCAATAAAGGTTTTGTATGATTTGATAACCTATAATTTAAGATTTTTTATTAATATAGATTTTGAATAATAAATTTTTGGTATAACATAAAAATATAAAACTTTTTTATTGATAAAGAGAGTGTTAGATGTGAGATAAGATTTTAAAATCTCTTTACAACGTTGAAAAGTTTATAAATTTAATTTTTCTGAAAGTGAAAAAAAAAAATAAAATTTTCAACTTGATGGTTACATCTAAAAAAATAAAAGAGTTTTTGTCATATCACTACCTTTGTTCTTAACTTTTTAATCTTATTTTAGGTGATTTTAAATTTATCCACTAAAGAAGAAGAAGAATGTTTGAGTGCTTGAAATTCATCTTTGAATTTCTCTGCATCATCAGATAGTAATATAGGCCGAGAGAAATAGGTGAGACACTCTACTTTTTCACGCTGTGATCGCAGTTTCTTTGTTTTGAGATTGCATTAACATAGCGCCATCTTCTATTTGATATTGTCAAGTTGAGTAGGAAATGGGATAGAATCGACAAAGCTCAGGTGAGACATGTGCAAAAGGAAGTCTAGTATGAGTCTCGCCAATTTATCCATGTTCGTAAATTTTACAACCCTCTTATATATAGTGTGAGTGCTTTTATATTCGAATTATTTTTGCTATGAGCTTAAAAAATAAGGTGTAGATTTTAGATTTTTTTATATATGTATTCATCGACACTCATAACTTGCACGTAATTGGATGTATACTTTATAATATATATGTATTCATCAACATTTTTGACTTGTATTTAATTGTAAATATCAGTGATATATAGCTAGAATATTTTATTCTCCTTTTTATAATAATGTATGCTAAATTAGTTAAATTTACAGAATTTAAATTAAAACTTATAGAAATATTAATTTTGCAATATTTTAAAAAAAGTGAAAAACTTTTATACTACTCGGAAAATTAGAACTGAATGTCTTATTCTAAACCCAATATGGGCAAATCTTGGGCCTAAAACCCACGCCATACACAATTTCAGTCCAAACAAAGATTTAAAATCAATTAAAAGCCCAAATGCTTGATCATGGATTGCATCATTTAGCCTCAGTCGCTCTTCTGTCCAGCACATTCCAACCTAAACCCACAAAACCGTAACTCCTATAAATCATCATTTTCAACGCTTCATGACATCTCGCGACACCTAACCAAAAACCCTAATAAACACAGCTAAAACTGAACTACCCAAAACCCTACTCATCCACCATGACTGATGTTGAGCTCTCTCGCTCAGATAAGAAAAAACATAAAAAGAAATCTACAGAAAATGATGCTAACGCCGACCCCGACTCCGCCGGCGCCGGTAAAGATTTCATCATCAAACCCCAGAACTTCACTCCCTCTATTGACACATCTCAGTGGCCTATACTATTGAAGAACTATGACCGTCTTAACGTGCGAACTGGGCACTACACTCCTCTTCCAAATGGGTTCTCGCCTCTCAAGCGTCCGCTCACTGAGTACATCAGGTATGGGATTCTCAATCTTGATAAACCTGCAAACCCATCTTCCCATGAGGTCGTTGCATGGATTAAACGCATTCTCCGTGTTGAAAAGACCGGTCACAGTGGCACTTTAGATCCCAAAGTGACAGGAAATCTCATTGTATGCATAGATAGAGCTACCCGCCTTGTTAAATCGCAACAAGGTGCTGGAAAAGAATACGTCTGTGTTGCTAGATTGCATGATAAAGTGCCTGATGTTGCGAAAGTGGCGCGGGCACTTGAAACTTTGACTGGGGCTGTGTTTCAGAGGCCACCGTTGATTTCAGCTGTTAAAAGACAGCTTAGGATTAGGACTATTTATGAAAGTAAGTTGCTTGAGTATGACCCGGATAGGCATTTGGTTGTTTTCTGGATTTCTTGTGAGGCTGGTACTTATGTTAGGACTATGTGCGTGCATTTGGGATTGATTCTTGGTGTTGGCGGGCATATGCAAGAATTGAGGAGAGTGAGGTCCGGGATTTTGGGAGAGAATGATAACATGGTGACTATGCATGATGTGATGGATGCGCAATGGTTGTATGATAATTACAGGGATGAGACTTATTTGAGGAGGGTGATTATGCCACTTGAAGTGCTTTTGACTAGTTATAAGAGGTTGGTTGTGAAGGATACCACTGTGAATGCTATATGTTATGGGGCAAAATTGATGATTCCGGGGTTGTTGAGGTTTGAGAATGATATTGAGGTGGGTGAGGAAGTTGTGTTGATGACTACCAAAGGGGAGGCAGTTGCTTTGGGGATTGCTGAGATGACTACTGCAGTGATGGCGACATGTGATCACGGTGTGGTGGCAAGGATTAAAAGGGTGGTGATGGATAGAGATACATATCCGAGAAAATGGGGTTTGGGACCGAGGGCATCTATGAAGAAGAAATTGATTGCTGAAGGGAAGTTGGATAAGCATGGGAAGCCAAATGAGAAAACACCTTCAGAGTGGATGAGAAATGTGATTTTGTCAACTGGTGGGGATTCTGATGTTGCTAGCCTTGCAGCTGCTGCTGAACCAACTGGGGTAGTGAAAGAGGGTGTGGATATGGAGAAGGAAAAGAAGAAGAAGAAAAAAACTACAGACGATGAAGATGGGGAGGGGCATAAGCGCAAACTGGATGAGAGTGGTGATGGACCTGCTCCAGTTCCTGCTAAGAAGGCTAAAGTTGAAGAGGTTGTAGAAGTTGAGACTGCCGAGGTGAAAAAAGCAAAGGAAGATGGGGCCAAAGAAGTTGAACTTGAGAAAAAGGAGAAGAAGAAAAAGAAAAAGAAGGACAAAGATACTGGTGATGTGGACACAGAATTGGAAAAGTCTGAGAAGGTGAAGGAAAAGAAGCACAAAGATATGGAGGAAGCTGCTTCTCCTGAAGCAGAGAAGTCTGAGAAGAAAAAAAAGAAGAAAAAGGACAAAGAAGCTGAGGAGGCTAAGGGCGTCGACAATGGTGAAAATGCCATTGAAACTGATAAAAGTGAGAAGAAGAAAAAGAAGAAAAAGAAGAACAAGGATGCCGGGGATGATGAGTAGATGAAGCAGTTTTCACTTTTACACCCCCCACCCACCCTTTTTTTTCTTTAATGCTTAATTTATGGCATCTACAATGTATGTTTAGTAGTTATTGTAATTTTCCTTTAGCAAAGTTTTACGCGGAACCAATTTTCATAGATGAGTGTCTGCATAATGAAATGGTTTCTTTGGCTACATTTTTGAATCATTCATCATTGTTTATGTTTTCTTTGGCCAAGAGAGATCTTTTCCAACTTCTTGCAATCTGGATTGGTTATGTTCATAACTCGGTTGATATTATGTTCCAATAGAACGATTGTACTGAAATTCCCAAACCCTCTGCATTTATATTGGAAGTCACTTGCTCTGATCAAACTGCCTTCAAAAGCTGTCTTCTCCGATTGAACATCGGAGAGCTCTCGAGTGAAAAACACAAAATGGAAGTAGAATCATTCTTTCTTTGTCATCATTTTTTTCATTGTTGTGTAGGTATTGAATTATAAGCCGCGGTTCTATCTAAAAAGTGCTGTTTTCTTTTATAGTTAATGTATAGGATGTAAGTTTGACGTGTAGCTTAATTTTGATAAAGTTGTGGGGAGGTTTGAATAGAAAATTGACGCCAAATTTTGAGGAAAAAGATGTTCCGAGACAATCCCATGTTGAAATTGATTTGTCGGATCTTCCTACTGATCCTGGTTTGCTGCCTACAATCGCAGATTATAATATTAATATTGGAGACCGAGTTCGGAAATTATATCTGCAAAAGGTGCTAGTCAGCCTAGAGACCAAAGTTTTCCCTTATAGAAAATTTGGAGATGTGCAAAGGCAGTTTGTATCTCTTGGTTTTCTGAGTTTCCAACTTGGAATAGAGTGCAGCAAAGGACACTGTATTTTGTCTTTGTTGCCATCTTTTCAAGCCACAAAACGGCGAACATGGAGGTGGCGATTCTTTTGTCTATAGAGGGTTTTCAAGATAGAAAAAGAAGGAAAGATTTCTTAATATGTCAGAGGCCATAATAGTTCACATAACAATAACCAGGCTTGTGAGTAAAGTGTGAAGAGTCGAGCAAAATTGACGCATTCAAGCTCGTTTCTCCAAACCAAATCTGAATGCTTCTATTGATTGTGTCCGATTTCTGTTGCAACACGGACTATGTGTCATTTGCCTTTCACATAAAATATTGCTTATGTAGTGTCAGCAGTCAGCTACTGATGAGTTCTATTTTGTAGCCGAGTATGTTTTACCTTCGTTATCTAGCGTCAATTGGAGAATTTTTCTGCGATAAATAAATGCAATTGTTTTTGAAGGGGTTTGTTCTTGCTTCTGAGTTTCCTAGTAAACAATATGGGTTATGCTTGATGCAGTGTGATGCAGCAATACCTTGCCTTTGATATGTACACGTACTCCATAAGTGACTTTCAAATTATAACCATTTCATCAATAACATATGAGTGGCGTGCTGATTTTGAGTCATGGCTATTGATATGATATTGGCCTGTTGCTTTGAGATGCCTTGTAACAAGATTTAGATTATTATGTTGTATTGATAGAATGTTTATTTTGTTTGGAAATTGCCTTTATTAAGAACATAATATATTTAAGATGAAAAAATATAAATCGCTTAATTGAATTAGTTTGAAAAAATTTTAAATAGATCTCTAAATTAATATTTTACGTATCATTATTGTCGATTTAAATTATAAATTAAATTAATTTTAAATTTCAAATAGCCAAACCAAACGATTTAAATGAAAATTAAGTATACTTGTCGTTATTATAAAATAATATTAATATTATATGATAAAATAATATATTAATTATTTTATTAATATTATACGATAAAATAAAGGATTATCATTTTGAAATTAAAAGAAAAAATAAATTAAACTCAAAGTTTTATTTTTTGAACTCAATTTAAATTAACAAATTATTTTAATTTAAGTTCAAACTATAAATCGGGAATTGGTTTAAATTTTTGACATGTTATTAAATTAAATTGAATTCTCTAAATTTTAAGTTGTAATATTTGAATTGATTTGAATTTTTACTTAAAACTGATTTAAATCATAAATGCCGCTAAAAGACGTGTATCAGTCTTGGATTAGCTTGTTATTTTGGAATGCCATATTACTTTGAAAAGTCTTGTAGAATTTCATATTCTGTTTCCCCTGCGCTTCAAAGGTAACTTGCCGCCCAAAACCTTATCATCAAATTCTCTTTAATTGTGCTCAATTCCTCTATTGAGGATCTGATGAAGCTATTATATAATTGAGACTGGCTGAGTAGACAATGACTGAAAGATGATTCCATTTCATTTTGCATATAGATCCTTGTTGAGTTTTCTACCTTGACCATATTGGCCTCATGACAATGAATATTTTCTGTACAGGAAGTTCATAATATTTCTATAAGTTTGTGCTTTTCGTCTCTTCAACTCTGGCGGCCATTCATGGAGGTGTTTTTAGGTAAATGATAAGTGGTATCTGGCACTCTATTTTAGACTTCTATTATTGCTTTTCAATTTAATTTGGTGGTTCAAGTGTTTCATTAATTACATGCAAACAGATAAGTGGAGCAATTATGGAATGGGCTCCTCTCGATGTTGAGACAGTTTTAACCTTAATTTCGCCAATCTATGCATGATTTGTTTCATCTATAAGCTCCTTGATTGTTCAGGTTTATTCTATAAACTCCAGCTAGCAAAGCACTATAGCAATCTGTTCTATAACATTAGCAACTTCAGTCTCTTAATGGTAAAAATACCATTTTGAAGTCTCTAACTATGCTGTTTTTTAATCCATGAGCAACACTAACAGTAGTTAAGGTACTCTCACTCGTAAGGCTTTTGTTTATGTCCTAAAGTTCTTTTTCTTTGGAACAGATGTCGGATTAGAACTGGCAATGCTGTTGTATTTTTCTTTGCTATTTTGATGTATCATATTGCTTTGGAAGGCCTTCTTGTTGATTTATCTCTGGGAAAATTTGTGGATAAGTGGATGTTCTACATTTGGTTTCAAAGTTAAGCACCACTTTGGAGCTTCATATTTATTTTTTCAATTGGGAAAATCAATTTCATAATTAGATGTCATCAATTTACTTATCATTTGGTCTTTCCTTCGCTTATTAGATGTCTTTATTCCATTGTTCTTGATCTTCAAATGTAATTTCTTTTATCACTTCGTGTTTTGTCTATCGCAATTAGGTGACCTGGAAACAGATAAATGGTATATAGTTACCATGGAAAAGATGTACCATCGAATCCAGTTCAGTCATAAAGCAATTAAAATGCAAATGAAACTCATACAATCTACCCAGGCAGTGGGGTAAGACTTCATGTTCTCTTTTCCAAATACAAAAGATAATTCGTACCAGTGCCAATATTCATTCTTCTAAAATACTCTGATATTAGCTATGCTATTTTTTAATTGTTTGAAAGGCATCTATGCTATTTAATATAGTATTTTTCTTGTAGTCTATTGAATAATGACCCATATGTATCTTCTATACTGCTTTCTTTTAAATGATTTAACAAATAAAAACTTTGTTTTTCCGCCGAGTTTTCACCTGAGGGTACCTCCCTTTCACACTCTTGCTGCAGAGCTGTCTCGTATGACGACCAACAAGTCGCTGCTTTTAGCTATTCCTGCATATTTATTTAACATAGAGGAAAAATGTTCCATCAATGTAGATTAATTGATGCAAGTTCAGAGTTTCACTCAATAGAAATTATTAATTGTTCTTTCTTTGATTCTTTATCAATCCTAATTTTCTTGTATCATACAAGCAGGTGAATGGAAGGAAAAAACTGAATGAAATGTGTGGTATTACCTCATGGACTAACTTAGGCATGTATGAATCTTTCATGAGGAGCAGCTGCTGCACACTGTCTTTGACCAGATTTAACTTCCAACATGGGACTAACTGCTTCGAAAGCCTCCACGAGCAGCTCCACTTTTCTTTTCCGAGCCGGAGTCAGTTTAGCAACTACCTGTTGAAGTGCATAATCAAGCATCCATTCCTCAGCATTTTTTCTTTCTTCCGCCTTTTGATGTCTGAGATGAACTGTTTCTGCACCTGTGTCAGGGTCCAAGGGCAGATATCGTGGCTCCCTTGGGTTGAATTTCTTTACCTTCTCCAATGACTTGATGAATCTCTTAAGGAGTATCACTTTTTTCAGATTGCTCCAACTCTTCTGCAATTGTGGCTTAGATTTATTTTCCAATTTTGAAATTGTTGCTGATTCTTCACGTGCTGTGTTGTTTGTAGAATCGAGCTTTGTTTCTCTTGGATCCGCACCTGTAGCATCCTCCACATTTGTGTTGTTGGATTCTCTAAAGCTATCTTTAGCTGAATCATTGGAAGTAGAGATGAAAAGCTCCCGACCTTCGGCATGTCTCTTTTGAAGCTCCTGTTCTCGAAGCATGTTGGCCGTTATTGATGGATCATGAGGTGAGTCACCTTGACTATCTGGAAGCGGAATTTCATCTATTGCATCTTCTATGATTTTTATGGCTTCAATCTGGTGTTGATCAATCTTTTGGTTACATGCATTATGATTGTCTTCTATTGATTTATGATTCATTTCCAACAAATCCTTGCTAGAATCAGCATCTTCCATTCGAAGCAATGCGTTGGCTTTGTTGTCTTGTTCTTCCTTGCGTACTCTCTCAGGAAATGGTTGTCGTTCAGCTTCATTGCTAATCGATACCATGTGCTTATATATTAAATACCAGAGCCTCGTGTATTTCTGTTTTTCCAACTTGGATTCTTGTGCCATATCGATGGTGTCAGAGGGCTCAGATGCTTCAAGGGGAGAACAACTTTGGAGGACTGCAGATTTGGTATTAGCTTCTTCTCTTCTAGCTGCCCTCGAGTCCTCCAACGGTTCAGGAAAGGAAGTCCAAGAGACCACACTGCCACCTGCTGTTGATTCCTCATAATCTTCTGGGCTTAAGCTTGCGGGCAGACATGATTGATCGCCAACTTCGTTAAGTAAGTTGCCAGTCTCCAACTTGTCGGTATTCAATTTACTATCACGAACTTGGAATTCTGAATCATGAATCAGAGGTACTTCTTTGAGGTTTTCCAGAATGATTTTTCCACCCACTTGGAATTCGTCACGGAAGGTACGCTTGCTGTCATCTGGCCTTGAGAAGGGCTCATCAGACAATCTAGGTTCCTCAGTATTTGTTGGCAAGACGTCAGTGAAAACTGGCTGATCATCTGTGATAGTGAAATACTCTTCCTTCAAGTTTTTTTGGGTGGTTTCTGAAGCTAATGGACCCGTCGTTATGTTATTATAGCCACATCCTAAGCTTCTTCCTTTTGGCGCAGAGCATGCTCCTGGAAGGTGCTCTTCAGCTGAGGGGAAATTGCTGACCTGGTCTGTTGTCCTTAAAAGGTTCATTTCAGGAGACGATGCTTTGCAAAGCAACCTAGAGTTTTTTCGTTCATCCATTGGAATGATGCAGTCAGTACACTCTTGAACTGGAGTTGCATGAGAGGAAGCAGTTGAATTGGACCACAGAGGAGTACTAATTTCTGGTGGAGTTAATGTTTCAAATGCTTGTACAAGCAGAGCTACTTTTCTTTTCTGAGCTGGTGCTAGCGTAGAAATAACTTGTCGGAGTGCATAATCAAGCATCCATTCATCAGCCTTTTTTCTCTCTTCCACTGTTTGATGTCTTAGACGAATATTTTCTGCTTCTGGATCAGGCTCCGAGGTTGGATATCGTGGCTTCCGAAGATTGAATTTGTTCACCTTTTCCAGTGCCTTCATAAATCTCTTCAGAATAATTACCTTTTTCAGATTACTCCAATTCTTGGAAATTTGCTGGCCAGATTTGTTTCCCACCCTCGATTCTGCTTTTTCTTCTTCAGTGGCGTCAATATTAACTGCTTCTAGTTGTGCATCTTCTTGATCTTGGACTACACTCACTTTAGCACAGTCGAAGGAACTTGAGGTGCTCCGTTGCCCCCCTTCAAACTGATTATTTTGCACGGCTTCCTGTCCTGAAGTCATGTCACTAGTAATTAATTGATCATCAGATGATTGATCTGGTATTTCTGAGAGGATTTTATCGAATGCCTCTCGTACCTGCTTAAGGGCATCACTCTGCCAGAGCTTAGACTTCTTGTCCCCTGCAGCATGATCTCCCATATCGCTGCCCTCATCTGATCCAGTAAAACTATGAAAAGAAACAGATTCATTCATCTGAGTCATTGTGCACTCGACTTTGAATTGTTCTCTGTCCCCGTTATCGTGGGGCACCTTAGTTTGGACTTCTGCTTTGATACCTGATACCATATTCTGATATATCAGGCCCCATAATCCCATATAATTTGGCTTTGCCATCTGGGTTTGCTGAGATTGATCGGTGGTGCAATCTGGTGTGGAGACTCCAGATGGTGAAAGTTCCTCAAATAAATCTTTGTCTGGCTCAGAATCTTCATTTTTTCCTTCATTAATTACCCTGGTAGTATTACTGACTTCCAAGTTGAAATATGCAACTGCATCTTCATTGACTTCTTTGTGAACTTTTGCATCCACTGGAACTTCTTCATGGTTGGAACTCGTGACATCCTCAAAATTTAAGGATTGATTATCATATTGTATGGGGTCTTCAAGCAGCGACAAAGTGGAATCCTCGATTCTGTGATGATCAACAGTGAGAATAGGCTTATCATCTCCATTGTGAGTGTCAGATCCAACGTTTTCCGCTGCCTGCTTTTCTGTATCAATGGCTTCAGGAATCACTTCAACAGGTTCCGTTGTGATGCGACGACATTCTCCACTTGTTTCCAGAGATACTGAAATTGCCCCGCTAGTCCGTTGTTTGGCTGTGACAGGATTGCTGCTTTTATGTTGCTCAAAGCTTGGATCCGGGTGTAATGATTCATCGAGCTGTGCCGCAGAAAAATATACAGAATGACCAATATTTATATTTTCTTTGCCATGACTGTCCGTTGCTTTTAACTTATCTTTGACCGCCTTTTCGTTAATCGAGCATTCGACTCCGCAGTTGCGGGATGTTTGTTGATCTGAAGAATCTCCATTGGACATCACCGGACTAATCTGAGCTCCTTTTCTTCTGTTCCTGGAAAGCTTCGCATTTCGAACAGAGTGACCTCTGGGTTTCATGCTCTTCTGGGTCTTCAACAAACGCCTCCGCATTGAGACAAACCGTTTCAGTGGAGGCACAGTACCATGGTGATGGCCATGAAGAGAGCAGTAACTATATGTACAAACTTTCATGGCTTGAATCCCTTCAGATTCACTTCCTCCAGGATGAAGCTCACTGTAGTGAGGAAACTTCGAGTCTTTGAGAGTTGAAGAGCATGTTGCTCTGTCTATGCTTGATTCTGAAATCTCAGAAACTCCTGATCTTTTCTTCATAGAAGACTTCTTGGATTTCAAACTGATGTTTTTTGTTAAAATCCTCTGAGGTCTCGAAGTAGCTGCCCTGTTTACGCCTCTCACGGAAGAATCTGAGTTTCGCCTACTACTAAAACTAGATTCAGAGTCACGGGGATTTGCCTGAACATGCGCCTTTGAATATGTTTCCGACATGTCCACGTCGCTTAATAAAATAACAGAGGTTTGACGACGTTGATCACCCTCCTCTGCTGTAGATGGTCTTGAGCTTCCAAATTTTGCAGGCTTGATTGATCTTGTTTTCTTCAGTTTTTTCTTCTCAACAGATCCTCCAGATGATTTCCTCATCGATGGCCTTCTGAACTTCATACTAGAGCGCCTTGTTAATATCCGTTCTGATTTCTGCCCAGTAAACGGATTATTTGGCTTTAAACCATGTGATTGCTTATTACTCAAAAAAGTATTGCATCAAATGGGACAAGAAAAGAGAACAAAATATTGAGGACTTGCCTGAAAACTCTCCTTCCTGGCATCGGAACAGCTTGAAGCTTTTGTATAATTTGGTAATGCATCCGGCATCAGAACTGTAGTTGACTGTTCAGAGCTTGCTGCATAATCTGATAACAAACTAGGACATTTCCTATATTGGGATTTCATTGGTCTCGTGTATGACCTTAAACTTGGTAATCTTGATAGTTTGAATGATCTCAACTTCATTTTATTCTTTGTCTCTATTCCTGCTCTATTTCTGCTATTCTCATCCTCAGAAGACGGGCAACTCATAGACTCCGCCATTTCAGATTCTGCAACACAATCAGAATCTGCTTCTCTTTCAATCTTGGATGAATCCATTTTTAATTCTTGTAACAGAAACAGATACAGATTCTTCCGCTTGAGAATTGCAGTAACAGTTTGGGATGGAGAGAGAGATCTTGTGTTTTATTTTGAGGAAAGAAGTTGAGGCATAGAAAGGTTCAAAGATGACACAAAAACAAGAGATTCCAAAGTTTGTGTTTGGCTACAGTGATTGGTATCATCTTGATATTCAGGTATCCTATTCTATAACTTAATTTTAAACAATTGGGAAGATAGCTTTTGACTTGTGCAAAGATAAAGGTTGTTAGACTTGACTTGTTCTTGTTGAATGGACTTCACATTTTTTTTCCTTGTAATTAATTGTTGTGCAACCGTAAACAGAACATAATAGAAAATTCCAATAATTAAAGAATAAAGTCTTATTAGGCTGGTGATTTATTTACAAAAGACAATGGAGTGTTTTATTCTCTTTTATTATTATTATTATTATTATTATTATTATTATATGTACACCAATGGTGACTAATGACTACAAAACAACTGTGCTGAGTTGAGTTGAGTTGTTGGCTGTAAAGTTTGAAAATGGAAAGTAATTAAATTGTCCATTTTCAATAGATTTTCTTGGACAGTTTATAATGAACTTAAAATTTAACGCCGCATACATACCCAGCACGGCACAGCACATGCTTTTGCTTTTGTGTTGTAATGTTTAATGTTTACTTTTAAAATTAATTAATACAAATAATTAAGATTTAATTTAATATTGTGTTATTGAATGCAGTTGTTACGGTGTGGCCACCGCTGGGAGTTTATTGTGGAGGGAAGAGAACATGAAAACGCGTTGCAACAGCACATGGTGGATACGTGATATGATTGGGTCCCAGGAAATGCTTTAAAGCGAAATTGTCGGGGATCAGACGGTCTTTCTCACTTTATCGTTCATTCATTAACTTCGTGGGACCAACAAAAAAATGACAGAGAGAGAGAGAGGAAGCAATATAGCTTGGAAACAGCTTCATTTCTTTTTTGGCGTTCTAATTAAAATTTTTATTTTTATTTTTTACAAACTAATATTATAAAATACTATTTGTTAATAATAATAATATTATTATTATTATTATTATTATTTCATCAATTAATTTATATAAAAATTTGGACTAGAATTTTATTTATTATTTTATTATTTACTTTATTAATTAAATATTATTTAATAAAATAATTACTAGAATTTGACATATAACAATGGGATAGTATGCTATGTCACCTTATTTTACTCATTATCATTGAATTATGTAAATATAGCATAATACCCTTTCTTATATTTAAAAATAGGTTTGTAATTAATGAGTTGATGTATTCATGAGTTCTATTTAAAAAAATTTAATATAACCAATTATTTAAATTATTTAAAAATATTTTCAAATACTAATTTATTTTATTTATTTTCATTATGATAATATAATATTTTAACTTTATTAAAAATATTTTTAAATAATTTAAATAATTGGTTATATTAAATTTTTTTTCATTCATATTGATTGAAATAATTAATAATATAAAATTTTGTTTAATAATAATACAAAATATTTTTTTTATAAATGTATATTTATACATTTATAAATTCAAAAAAAAAATTTTAACAGTAATAATTACAATTAATTTATTATTTAACTATTTATTATTTGTGTTAAGTTAATTAAATATATAATTTATTTTTTTAAAATGTCTCATTATTAACATTTGCATATTGTTAATATCTTGAATATAATTTAACATTTTTATATGTCATAAGAAAAAAAATGAGAGTTATTTTTTTAATTAAACATAAATATATTATTCAAGTAATAAATTTTTAAATTTTAGAAGAGATAAATAATATATTCTTCCTAATATTTAAAATTTAATGAAATTTTGGTTAAGGTACCAAAGTAATATTAACTAAAAGTTTTTCAACTTTTCGCGATGGTTTTCAAAATATTAGAGACGGCTTTACTAAATATGTCAAATATGTTAATTAAAATGATATTTTATAAAATACTACGGACCAAAACGAAATTACTCCCATAATAGATACTGGCAAGGGAGGAAAGATTTGTGGTTTCCTATTTGTATTATTTTAATATTTTGATTAAAGATAGTATTAAAATAAAAGAGGAAAGAATAATTTAATTTAGTCAATGATTAAATTTTCTTTTTTAGGTTTCAAATATTTAAGGTGTACACAATGATATATTAAAATATTTATTACTAAGATTAATACAAAAGAAATCGATCTTTTAATCTTTTACTTTGATAATATCAAATTAATTAGATTATATTTTGACAATAATTAAATTTGATCTATTAAATAATCTTAAAAATATCAATTTTTTGTATAATTATATAATGCAAATTGAGTTTTGATTATATTTTATTCAATAATTATATTGTGTTATAGTATTCTATATAACATATAATATAATGTGTTTTGAGAAGAATAAATTTAATATGAAAAATCAGCTTATCAAATAAGGGAATCCAATCCCTTATATTATATATTTGATCTACAAACTTAGTTGATAAGGTATATACATCAATACTCTACTCCTTCAAGTATCTATATCCTCGCAAATATAACTTACACATGCATGCATAAATCACTACCACAAGCTTTTTATCCACGTAAATAAAGCACCAAGAGCATCTGTGCTAGATACAGCTTAATACTCCATCCCTTCAAATATCTTATCTACATGGATATCTAGCTCAATACTCTACCCCTTCAAGCATCTTTTCCACGTGCAAATCAATACGCAGATAGGTCTATGTAGATAAAATACCAGAAGCTCCACCCTTTTAGACATTTTCATCCTCGTAAACGGGTTCCATACACTTATGTATGGGTTAACACCATGATGTGAACAAGAACACCTAAGTTGGATACAACTTAATACTCCACTCTTTCAAGCATCTTATCTACAAGGATATCTAGTTTAATACTTTACCCATTTAGGCATCTCGTCCATAGATAAAATATTAAGATCACTTGAGCTAGAGACACACCAATACTCCACCTCTTCCAGCATTTGCGTCATTATAAATAAGTCTTACACACACATGCATAGTCAATCAATACTTAACCCCTTCAAGCATTTGCATCTTAGCAAACATACCCACAAATGAACCTTACACACGTATGCATAGGTTGCTCAATACTCCACCCCTTTAAGCATCTGCATGGATAAAACACCTAGAGTGCTTGAGCTAGATACATATTTATACTTTACCCCTTCAGATATCTGCATCCTTGTAGATAGGCTCCATACACACATGCATAGGTGGCTCAATACGTACTATTTCAAGCATCTAGTCTTAGTAGATGGGACCCTCATACTAAAATAGACTCTCACATGCATGCATAGGTTGCTCAATACTCTACTCCTTTAAGCATCATCAATACTCCACCTCTTTAAACATCTGCATCCTTGCAGGTAAGTCCCACATATGCTTGCACCATAAGCACCTAGGTTGGATACACATTGATACTTCACCTATCAGATATCTATGTCTTTACAGATGGGCTTCACACAAGCATGCATAGATCGCTCAATACTCTACCCTTTTAAGTATTTGCATCTTAGCAAATGAGCCTCACACATGTATATATAAGTTGCCTAATACTTTACCCTTTCAAGCATCTACATTGGTAAAATACCAAGAATACCTAAGCTGGATATAAATTAATACTCATACTTTCAAGCATCTCCATTCTCATAGATAGGCCCTATACATGCTTACATAGTCACCTAATACTCTACTTCTTTAAGCATCTTCTTCCTAGTAGATGGGTGTTACACATGCAAATAGGCCCTACATACGCTAAAAAGTTGCTCAATACTCTTTTTAACTGTTTATTTTCTTGTAGATAGGCCTCACACATGTATGCATAGATTGTTCAATACTCTATCCTTTTACACATATTCGTGGATGAAGTACCAGGAATATCTAAATTAGAACCATCATTTACTTTCTTGTAAATAAGCCCTACACAAGCATGCATTAGGAGCATCTGAGCTGGATACATATTAATACACTACCTCTTTAAGCATCTGCATCCTAATATAAGATTTTAGCAATCAAAATTTTCTAAAATATGAATTTAAATTTGCATACTCTAAGATCTAGGTATTGAATACATATGGACAATTTAAAATTTTTATAAAGCATACTTTATGCTTACAAGCTCTCTTATATCAAATTTAATCTTTTAAAATTTTAGAGCATCAAATTAGAAACTCATCTATTAATTAATACCCTTACCTTCATTTTTTCTCTTTTGACTTTACCTAAATTTAATATAAACACTTTTGATTAAATTAGATTTTTTAGTAAAATTTTAAGTTTTCAAACACTTAAAATTCAACTTCAACACTTAAAATTGAATTATAATCTTTTAGATCACACTCAAAAACCCTTGAATTAAGCTTTTAATTAATCAAAATGATCAAAATTGATCACCTTTTTACTTGGACGAAATGAAGGATAAGGTGCGAGTTTTTGGCTTTTATTTTATTATTTCTTAAATCATAATA
>JAWDEX010000023.1:2541737-2567450 GCA_035221805.1 Trichilia hirta
ATTTAATATATTAATTAATTAATTTTGAATTAATTATTCTTGGTCAAAGATATAATGCAAGTTTGAATTGAGCTCATCCATGAAAAATGAGCTTGATTGTATCACATCATGTTTTCATTATTATATATATTTATTTGGATAAATATTACATTTAATTCAAATGAGAAAATGATTAAAAGAAAAAAAAAATGGGTCATCTTCTCCTCCAAAACGTGGACAGCCATGGGAGCTCTTTTAGGGAGGGTTTCAAGTATTGAGAGCTTACACTTATGAGCTTGCTCTTCATCAAAATTAAAGGCATGCAAGGTATGCACTTTAATGACTGATTTTGCAACTTTATTTTCTCATTTAAAAGCATAGATTTAGGAATTATTTCTTAGAGAAAAAAACTTTATTTATGTATGTTTTAGGCCATTAGAAACTAATAGTTAAGTCTAAAGATCACTTACACAACTAATACAATAAATGTCTAATTGACGATTAAGTATAATTAGTATTTAAATATATTATGCAAGTCTATTCAGTGAACTCATAATCAACCAGTGAGCAACTGTACACTTTCTTTAGTATCATCACACAATTAATCTATGAGATCAATTATCCTCTATCATACGCAGAGTAAGAACAATGTATATTAACTTATCTGATACTATAAATGCCCTAATTAATAATTCTATGGCTAAAACTATTTAAAAATAATACTAGTCTTATAAATATGAACTCATCGTAATAATATATATTGCATATATTTTATAAGCTTTATTATAATATATAAATCAAATACACATATAATTATTATAAGAGACAATATATAATAAAATAATTATTTTATTAATCATAAGATTTATAAAAAATTTACAAAATTATAATTGTAGATCACATCATGATTGACTTTCAAGGCATACATCTCTTTTACCTAACAGACGTGCCCCATACACACATGCATAGCATAGTAATACTCTACCCTTTCAAGCATCTGCATCCTAACAAATGTGCCCTTCGCACGCATGCATTCAAACATTTGTGTCCTAATAGATTTGCCCCATACACGCATGCATAGGTTGCTCATTATTCTCTTCAAGCATATTATCCTAGCAGATGGGCCCCACACATGCATGCAGGGTTGCTCAAGCACCCTAAGCTAGATACATATCAATACTTCCCCCTCCATACATCTGGGTCCTTACAAATGAGCCTCACACATGCATCCAATTCCTAAAAAGATATATATCACTACTCCACTCCTTTAGATATCTGTGTCCTCAAGAATAGGCCTCACGCATGCATGCATAGGTCACTCAGTACTTCACTCATTGAAGCATCTACGTTCTTGCAAATAAGCTCCATATATGCATACCTAGATCACCATAATCGGTTCTACGAAGATGCAAATAAACCCTATATATGCATGCATGGGTCACCATCACATACTCTTTATCCATATAGATGCAGATGATCTATACATATATGAGCCCTGTCATGAACTTCTTGCTCATATAAATAAAAGATTGAAAGCACTTAAATTTTGATACTAATTATTGATGTATTTTAAAAGAGGGTAGAATTTAACTTAAAAAGATAATTTATCAAACGAAAGAGCCTAACCCTTTATATTTTAAACTTCACCTTATAATTTAGTTGACATGGGATACACACCAACATAGTTTTATTTTTATAATTATTTTTTAAAATTGTAAATTTAATTAAATCTCATCTGATTTGATCAAATGAAAATAAAAATTAATTTTAGAATCAATTTGTTTCAAATTAATTAAAATGATAACATAAACAACATACTATTTATTTATACAAACTTCTGGTCACATTAAAATAATATGAAAATATTAAAAATAAACATAGGATTACTGAAAGGGTAATTAAAATTCTTTTATTCAAAAATTAATTAAATATGTTTTTATTTATCTTAAACTAATTTTACACGTTTAATTTATGTTTTTTTGAAGACACGTGTAAGGATGTTGTCAATTTAAAATGCACATCACTGATTACGTAAAACTTGAATTCTTGCAAGCAACAAATAGAGTCGCATTTACATTTACATTTACACTAAACAATCTTAAAAACTATCAAAAGCCTCACGCAATCTCATTTTCTTTCGATTTTCGACGTTCGAAAACATGGAAACTTCTTATTCGGACATTACAATCATAACCACGTGTCTTATTTCAATTACCCATTCTTATCCGCATTCATAATGATGCTTTCTGCATATCGAATCTCGCTTCAAATCTGCGTCATCCTATCGAGTTCTTTATCTATTCACAAATCCCATCAAGTCCAGTCCCATAACTTCACCAATCTCGTCGGTTTAGTTTCACTTTAATTTCTTTCTATTTTTAGAATCCTGTTAGTGTTAGGTTTGATATATCTGCAATTGGGTACTTGGATTTTCTTGGGTTTCCCATTTTCTTGATAGATGCTGAAAATCTAGGCCGTTTGACTTGTTACCCCATCTTGGTTCTCGCTTTTATTATGGCTTTATGTTTCGAGGTTTGTTGAAATTATTGGGTTTTGAGGATTTTGTTGTATCAAATTTTTGGGTATTTGATTTGGAAATTCATCCCGTCTTGTTTGGATTCAAATTCTAAAACCTTCCGTGTCGATCTCACTTGAGGATCAAGAGGTTGGAATCTCTTACTTTTTATCCATGTCTAATAAATTTGTATTGCTTTTTGATTGATTTGAATGCATGTGGAAAGAAGCTTATTTGTTTCTCTTTAATTATTTGACAAATAAGCTGAGTAAGAAAATTCCTGTTGGTGTAATTACGTGCTCATTTATTGAGAATTATCCGTTATAGATCTCCTGAGCCAGAAAATAGTTAATGGGGATCAAGTTTTAGCTCATTGCTTCTGCGTTTTTAAGCTGTTGTGAATTACGGTTGCCTGCAATTTCAACGTAGACCTTTTGTTTTTAACCAAGCTATGGATATAAGTAATGAGGCTAGGGTTGATCTATTTTCAATTGGACCATCATCAATCGTTGGCCGGACAATTGCTTTCAGAGTTTTATTCTGCAAGTCAATGTCGCAATTTAGACGTCACATCCTTCATGTGTTGTTGAATTTCGCTCTTAGAGTTAGGGAATACTTGGCACCCATGATATCATGGCTGCATCCGCGCAATCCTCATGGAATATTGGCAATGGTGACAATAATTGCCTTTTTATTGAAACGATATACAAATGTAAAACTGAGGGCTGAAATGGCCTATAGAAGGAAATTTTGGAGGAACATGATGAGAACAGCATTGACATACGAGGAGTGGGCCCATGCTGCCAAGATGCTTGATAAGGAGACCCAGAAGATGAATGAGTCAGACCTGTATGATGAAGAACTAGTCAGGGACAAGCTTCAAGAGCTTCGCCACCGTCGCCAAGAAGGATCTCTGAGAGATATTATCTTTTGCATGAGAGCCGATCTTATTAGAAACCTTGGTAATATGTGTAATCCTGAGCTTCACAAGGGTAGGCTTCAAGTGCCGAAGCTTATAAAAGAATATATTGATGAGGTCTCGACTCAACTTAGAATAGTTTGCGACTCAAATTCAGAGGAGCTTTCATTGGAGGAGAAACTTGCTTTTATGCATGAAACAAGACATGCCTTCGGAAGAACAGCATTGCTTTTGAGTGGAGGTGCTTCTCTTGGAGCCTTTCATGTGGGTGTTGTGAAAACAATGGTAGAAAATAAGCTCTTGCCCCGTATTATTGCCGGTTCTAGTGTGGGGTCAATAATGTGCTCTGTTGTTGCCACTCGGTCATGGCCTGAACTGCAGAGCTTTTTTGAGGATTCTTGGCACTCGTTACAGTTTTTTGATCAGTTGGGTGGAATTTTTACAGTTGTGAAGAGGGTCACGACCCAAGGTGCTGTTCATGACATCAGGCAACTGCAGTGGATGCTAAGGCATCTTACAAGTAATCTTACATTTCAAGAAGCCTATGATATGACTGGTCGAATTCTTGGAATCACAGTCTGCTCCCCGAGGAAGCATGAGCCACCTAGGTGCCTCAACTACTTGACTTCACCTCACGTTGTAATATGGAGTGCAGTTACTGCATCTTGTGCCTTTCCTGGGCTTTTTGAAGCTCAGGAACTAATGGCTAAGGATAGAAGCGGAGAGATTGTTCCTTATCATCCACCCTTCAATCTAGATCCTGGGGTGGGTTCAGGCACAACAGTTCGTCGCTGGAGGGATGGCAGCTTGGAGATTGATTTACCAATGATACAATTGAAGGAGCTATTTAATGTCAATCATTTTATAGTAAGCCAAGCCAATCCTCATATTGCACCATTATTAAGGCTGAAGGAGTTTGTCAGAGCTTACGGAGGTAACTTTGCAGCAAAGGTATGCATATGTAGCCTTGAAACTTTCTTTAACTTTGCTTGACTGTTTTTTGTTTGGTTAGCATTTTATGATGTTTCCTTTGCATTGTGAGGTTATAATTTTCTTTTTAATTCTTTTTTTAGGAACTTGTTTTTAAGTAGCTTTAAGAGTAAAACAAGCATTATTAAACAATTAACCTGCATGAGAGTGGAGGACTGGGTGTAACATCTTCCAGTTGATTATTTTGTGGCACATTTGGATAGTGTAGCTCAGAGAGCGTTGGAACTTACATTGCATGATTTATGTTGACTTTTTTGATCTCAAGCTTTTATATCTATTCTGTTAGTTTTACTTGGGGTATCTAATAAAACGTAAACTTTTGGAGAATAGGCTATATGATCTTAAGAGGAGTTCATATCTCAGGCTCCAGACTGTTAAGCAACCGGCCAAAGTATACTCATGCATTCAGCCTTTTTCTTCAAGTTCTTGTTTGTTTTCTGGTCAACAGTTTGAATGTAAAATGTTCACACATGTATGCATGTTCTTTTCCGTTAATTAGGGCCAAAATCCATGAAATCAGAATTTTTTGAGGTATTATAAAAATCATGGCAACTAAAAGACTGGATGCTAAGAGTAACAACATGTTGGCTAAGTTAGATCAGTGTTCTGATAGTCTTCATTTTGTATTTTAGAATGTCAGGCTCTGTACAAGGGAATCAGTACTAATATTTAAATTTTGAAAAACTATAAGCAAGCACAGGAATTTCTGTAAACTAGACAGAAACATCAAGAACAATGCAAGGGGTTTGACAGCCTTTGCAACAATATAGGCAGCTTTCAGCGAGACAATTATTTGTTAACTGAAGACCACTTACATTTCAATCCTTTCTTCGCAGCCAAACAGCCTGAAATATACAGTAATATCTTTTCATAATTAATTTGACAGAGAAACAAATAGTGATAAAAGTGTAAGGAAATTTGAAAAATAGAGCAACCTTAATTAAAACATCATACATGCGAGCTTTTTTGGTTCTTTAGTCTGTTTTCCCTTTCTGTTACCAATGTTCTGATGAGGCTGTTTAACTCTGTAGCTTGCTCAGCTTACTGAGATGGAGGTAAAATATAGATGCAATCAGGTTCTGGAGCTTGGATTTCCACTCGGGGGACTTGCCAAGCTTTTTGCACAAGACTGGGAGGGTGATGTTACTGTTGTTATGCCTGCAACACTTGCTCAGGTAGTCTTGGATTTATTGACTCTAATCCTGAATCATCAGGTGTTTCATGGAGATTTACTTCTAAATGATTAAAATGAAAGGTGTAATGGATGAAGCTTTGTTTTGGTGCTCTACTCTTAAGACTGTATCTTGTTGTGGATTGATTTTTATTATTCTGTAGACGCTAATGTGTGGAGATTGAGGTAATCTTATGCTACTGTTACTGATTGGCCTTTGTTTTTCATATGTAATGTCAGTACTCAAAAATTATACAAAATCCAACTCATGTAGAGCTTCAAAAGGCAGCCAACCAGGGGAGAAGATGTACTTGGGAGAAGCTTTCAGCTATAAAAGCAAACTGTGGTATTGAGCTTGCTCTTGACGAGTGTGTTGCAATTCTAAACCACATGCGTAGACTGAAAAGGAGTGCTGAGAGAGCTGCTGCAGCTTCTCATGGCCTTTCCAACACAGTCAAATTCAGTGCCTCCAGAAGAATTCCTTCTTGGAACTGCATTGCACGAGAGAACTCAACTGGCTCACTTGAAGAAGATATTCTTCCAGATGTTGCTGGCTCCTTGCATCAAGGAGCACCATCTCCTGGTCGGAATTTGCGGACACACCGCAATGCATATGATGGAAGTGATAGTGAATCAGAAAGTGTGGATTTAAGTTCTTGGACAAGATCCGGTGGCCCCTTGATGAGGACTTCTTCTGCAAATAAGTTCATCGAATTTGTCCAAAACTTGGATATTGGAACTGAAATGGCCAAAAGTTTGATATCTCAACCTAACTCTCTGATATTTCAGACAGGAGGCAAGGACTCATATAATCAGAGCCTGAGGACAACCCCAGATAGAGGTTCAGAAAATGAATTTGATCACAGGGAATTTGGTAATAGAAACTCTGCCAGTAGTTCTAGTATTATGGTAACAGAAGGTGATCTCTTACAGCCCGAGAGAACTCACAATGGATTTGTATTTAATGTAGTAAAGAAAGAAGAATTAGCATTGTCGAACAGGAGTCTCGATTCCGAAAATTACGACAGTGAAGTAGCTGAAGTGCAGATTGATTGTCCAGAAAAGGAGATGGACGCTAGCTCTGAATCTGAATATTGTGATGATATTTCTGTAAAGGAAGCTACTCATGATACTAATCACATGAATAATTGTACCATAAATGGTTGCGGCGATCAGAGTATTGTGGATGTTTGATTATGATCCTCATTTATTTTTATGATTCAGCAACCTGAAGAAATCTTACTGATACCTGACAGCAAATACTACAAGAAACACAAAAAAGAAATTTGTAAAATGGCCCCCGAAGTTTCAGGTACAAGAAACTTTATGTTTTCTAATTGCACCTATACAGCATTTGATATGAAGAAGGGCAAGTGACATTGAATTCTATGAGACTAATGATTTCTCTCACAAAGAATGAAATGCAGTGTTTTAAGTTGTAGACTAATATGTTGCTGTAACATGGATACCTGTAATTTTGCTACTTACAATTCAATAAGAGAAAAGCAATTTACCTCTCTCTCTCCCTCTCTCTCTCTCTCTCTCTGCAATGGAAGTCTTCTGTTATTATGGTATCTGGTTTGAGATTAGCAGGTGACATGTTAAATATTGATCGCATTACTGTTAGTATAAATTTCGTATATCATATTGCAGGTGTTTTATGTTTAAATTTCCATGATGGAAGTGTGTCTTGTTGAATTCCCGTTTGGACATGATACAGAAAACATTATTGTGAAACTGGAAAGATTTTGTTTGGGTGGGTGGTTTATCTATTTATTTATTTATTTATTTTTCTGTTATAATTATTGTAATATTTTTTCAACTAAAATGATTTAAATTATTTTATTATATTATAATTATAACAAAATAATAAAACAAGAGAGAGAGAGAGAAAAAAATTTACAAGATGTAATAATTTTAGTCATTTTAACAAACAAATATTATATAATTTTGACATTTTGACACGGACCTGAGCTGAGCTTTCCTTTCATGATCATAAACTGTAGCCATCTCCTACCACAGAGATGAAATTGACACAAAATTTTATCATTTGAGACTATTTTGTTGAAGTTTATCTTTTTAATCATCAATGACAATCTACATTAAATGTTGTGCAATAAGTCTCAAATTCCTATACCACTCTTGGAATTGACCATTTGATGTCAGCTAAAAAGATCTGCACATCTCTGAACTCATTTAGCCCTTGTACATGCAAATCTAATATTTCTAATTACAAAGCGGATTTTTATTTATAAGAAAATTCATTAACTGACTTGGGTGACCTTAGTTTAGTTCATCAACTTTTCTTTCCTATGTCCTCATTTCTTTTAGTATTTCATGATCTCATTCAGCTTGGATATTAGGAGGCTATCTTCATCTGTTTCTTCTTCTGTCTTTTGTTTTCTTGTACTTCTTTTCTTCATTGTATTATATGCCCAAGAAAATATGGCAGATATAACTTGGTTCTAGAATATCTATCGAATGTATCATTTTTTCCTCTCCTCGACTTTGATAAAAGTCAGTCAGTCTTCTGATCCTTTCTTCATGAATCTTGAATAGTGGTAACGGGATATTATGGCTTTATTTCTTCTTCCATTCCCACCGACCTTTATCCTAGCAAACTAACTACTTTCTAGTTCTCTTAATGAGCTTCTGTGTATCCTCTAAGCAGATCTACTGCTTCATTTCCTGTATCTTTCCTCATTCCTAGTGTCAGAGTTTTGTTCTACACTTGGACAAACTTATTCTGGGCATCAAGATCTCCTATTTGAAGATCTTTATGACATTTGTTAACTATTCTTGTCAATTAAATGTCCATCATTTATGTTAGTGCTTGTTCTCTCAATAACAATTCTTGCTCCAATTAATCCTTCTCTTTTTGACGACATCTTTGAGAATATTATTTTATTTGAATAATGAAATAAAGCAATCAAAAATATTACGTTATTTTCCTTAATATTAATGAAGCAATTGAAAAATATTTTACATTTTTTACAGTAAATTTTAGTAGATGTAAAGTCATTAGTGCAAATACTTTCAACAAAAGATTTCATTTTCGCCTGTATTTTTTACTATTTTAGACTGCGTTTAATCATCAAAAATATTAGTTTTTTATTTCTTTTTTTCTTTTGGGTCGACTTAATTTTTGCATTTGAAATTAGTGCTATCACCAACAATATTTTATCTCATCATAAAAATTAGTCGAAAAAAGCTACTTTTATTGTAGTGTTCATTTTTTTATTTATTTTTTTGTAATTTTTTTTTTTTATAAATGTTGTCAGTTTTTTTACTTTTGATGTTTACCCCTTCATAAATTAACATGCAAATTTACTTTTATATAGGTTGAATTACTTCTTTCAACCTTTCTTAAGTCAAGATATGACAATTATTTTTCTCATTAATTCACTCGTTTGTGCAATTTCAAATCTTTTGTTATAATTTTTAATTTTTTTATTATATTTTTATAAGTTTTTAAAAATTAAGAATTGTAATAAACAAGTTAAAATTATAATAAAAAATTAAAAATTATTACAAAAATTTTAAAAATATAAAGTATAAATAAATGTACTGTACCATAACATCTATGTACATGTATATATGTATATAAACAAATTGTGAAAAACGACAATGAGATGTTTGATAATCAGTAGAAAAGCCGAAGCACTTTGTATTGAATAGAATGGAAATAAAGACAATGTGAGTGATGGGCATTGAAATGACAAAAGGAATGGATACAAACAAGTCAAACTCAATTCACTTTTTCAGCCTTTCTACATTTGGGTACTCTTCAATTAATTTAACAATGTCCGTTGAACACGCCAACTTATATTATCAACACATAGTGGTCCAACTCACGCATACCCACTGAGTTTCAAGGATTTCGGCACAAAACATGGGTTGTCTGACTCTTGCATATATTTTTAATAATATTTATTTATATCATATATTGAATATTGTAAAATTTGATAAGGTACACAAATTAGACCGAGTCATAATATTAAGAACGTTTTTTAAGTTATAATGTATTGAAAAGGGGAGATTGATTGGTGAAATTAGTGGGTCTTTGAAGATTGAAGAGAAGTTTGTTTATAGTGATAAGGGAAGTGAATTTGAATGGAAGATAAGAATCAAGTTAGAGGCAGTGGAACATCAAAGTTGGGTCACATGCAGTTGTAATTTGTAGTTTTGGTGTGCACTGTGCTTTCACTTTCAGTCGCCCCACAGCTACCGAACTGTGGGCGCTGTTTTCGGCAACGGACCTGCTGTGGTTTTATAGCGTATGCCTTTTATTTTCAGACGTTCAGTCGAGGGCCAGCTACCCAAATTTGGGCTTCTTGGATATTGAAGCGTTTGGTCACATGGTTGCTGTGGTGCACTTTTACTTTCAGTTGTCCACCCATCACAAAGCTAAACGGATCCTACTTTGAGAATAGTTAGTATTAAGGTCCTATAGTTATATAGTTACTATATTAAAGATTAATTAGAAAGTAAGTGAATCTTATTAAATTTTTTATAATCTTATTTTTAAAATTAAGAAAAAATTAATAATATCATATATGTCAGGATTGAATGCAATTTAATGACGTATTATTATTTTAATTTTAATTTCTTTTGTATATATATATTTTATTTTATTGGTATATGTTTTAACCTTTAGAAATCATCCCGTCCATGACTTCCAATAAATCAAGTTCTATATCCAGTTACAAGTTCTAGGCATGACTTCATTTGATCTCAAATTCAGAATAAATCAGGTTCTATATCAGGTGTTGAGCTCTAGGCCTTACATCCCTGATCATCTTCTAAACTTCATGTTCTTGTCTCATATACTCCAATGCAGTCTGCTCTACATCAATACCACATATCTTATACTGTCAAGCGAATAAAAGAAAATTCAAGAAATAAAAATAAATTATATAAGAACAATATAATTATGTCAGTTTTAAAAATATATCAAACCAATCATTAACAATTTATATGAATTTTTGAAAGTTTGATAGGATAAGTAAATTAATTTTTTTATTCTTATCTGATAAAATTTGAGCGTGTAAAACGTAATAAAAAAATCAAAAATTAAAAAAACAAAAAAACTGAAATTATAAATTATAAATTAATTTATCCCAGATTATTAATAGTTTGTCAAAAATCAATTGGCTACAGTACACAGAATATAATCGAAAATTCCGCTTGAACAGCTGGAGAATATCCCGTTTCAACTAAACATTAAATCCAAATTATTCGCATTTCACAACGCGTATCCATCTCAGCTTTAAAATTACGACAATGTCCCAAAACTAAAATGATAATTTAAAAAACAAGGGACGTATGGGTCGGGTTTGGATCACACTAAAGGGAGATGACTTTCACAATAAAAACGCCTGCGTTTCGGTTGAAAAAAAAGATAGGTTTAAAAGTCACCAAAAGAACAGAACAAAGTACAAACTTCTTCCACACCATCAGACTTACGAAATTACCCCTAATAAATCAACATTAATTATAAATATCATAATTAAAAAGCTTACAGGAAATTTCCTCGAAGCTGCCTGCAATGGAGTTCTCGCTTCCTCCTTTTAACCCTTCAACCTTCTTCCATCTTTTCCAAACTACTAGCACTCCTCTTCTTTCTTATCAAAACAATCTCTCCTTCTCCTTCTCCTTCTTCAAGTTCTTTCCATTTCAGCCATGAAATTGATTTCAAAACTCAGCCCGAAACGTCTCTTCGGGTCCAAGAAAGATCGGACCCTCGTATGTCGTTCCGACCCGACATCGTTTAGTTCAGGTTCGTCGTCATCCTCTTCATCAGAATCATTAACCTCCAATGGCTACCGGAAACCAGGTTCCGTTCATGAAAGATCCGGGACTCCCACCAGTGTTTTACCTGACAAATCGGGTGACTGGTCCGATATGTCGGCGGATATGTCGGCCGATTTTCACTACGAGCTTGTGCAGGCTTTGAAGTTTCTAGACCATAATAATGATGGGGTGCTATCACGAAGCGAACTGGAGGCTTTCCTGATCCGACTAGGAGCCGAACCGCGGAGCCAGGAGGAGGTGTCCATGATGCTGAGTGAGGTGGATCGCGACGGTCATGGGTGTATAAGCTTGGAAGCGTTGAGCCAGTTTCTGAACTCGGCTTGCGAGCCTGCTTGTGAGCCGGAGCTTAAAGAGACGTTTGATTTCTTCGACACCGATCACGATGGCAAAATAACAGCCGAGGAGTTGTGGAGGGTGTTTACCACGCTCGGGGACGAGCGGTGCACGTTAGAGGACTGTCGGCGCATGATAGCATCAGTAGATAAAAACAAAGACGGATTCGTATGCTTCAACGACTTTGCAAGGATGATGGTGTCGCAGAGATGATCATAATTATTGTTTGTCAAATTTGATTATGATCATGTGATGATGCTGTGTGCTCTTGATGATATTATATAAACGCAGTCATTAATTTTGCTTTTCTTTTATATTTTATAATTGTTGAAAAACTCTGAAATATAATAATCGATCGGACTGCTTGAATTATATATAAGAAAATTAATCAACGTATTATTTTTGTTATTAGTTTTTTTTCTCTTTTTCAATTTAGGGCTATGGTTTTATATTGATTTATTAATTATCATCAATAATTGTTAATAAAAATTATGTAATTATTTTTATAAATAAATTTAAAAAAATAATATTTAAAAATGTAATAAAATTTAAAGAGAAAATAAAAATATTTCAGCCTATTTACCTTTCTTAGACGGGAGGTGGCTGAAAATCAGGCTCTCCGTATGAAATCCTTGTTTCAGGTCTTAGGATACTTGCGACGATGGCCCACTTCGAGTGATTGATTAGTGTAGTCCCCTTGAAGCGGAGTACACTTTTTGATAAATATTTTAAGTAATATATTAATAATTTGTAATATTATAATACTAAGTAAAAATATTTGAAAAAATAAAAAAGTACGATCCTAAAAACTTAAAAATAAAACAGCTTTTTTAATTTTTTAAAGCGTTTATTTGATAATAATTAATTAATATAAAATAATTTTCAAACCACATTTTTCTTCTTTTTTATTGAGAAAAAAATATATTATTTTAAAATAAATAAAAAGTAAAAAATATTAATTTGGGGTATGGGTGGGTGGGTGGGTGCTAGCAAGAATTTTCAAAAATAACTCAGTATAAATGTGTGTACGTAAAATAATTTCGTACACACATTTATACTGAGTTATTTTTGAAAATTCTTGCCAGCGCACGAGTCATTGTCCTCGTTGTTTATAAAATGAATTTTTATGTCCGCGTTTTAAATGCGTGGAGCTTCGTTTTTAACCAAGCCCACCTCCGTTTAGAAGTATTCTATGCATCATTGGATTGTATAATTGTTAGTGATAAATAATTGTTGTTGGTTTTGAGAAAAAGTACTTAATGTGTTGTTTTTATCAACTTGGTCTTGGTTTTAAATATAACCACATTCTCGTGCATAACTATTTTAATATTATAATGTAATATAATATAATTAATTTAATTATTATAATTTATTTTATTTTATTATAATTTAATACTATATTATGACATAATTTTAAGTGACTTTGTTTATAATATCATTTATTTGTTGTCAATACAAAATACGAAAGTAATGGGTTGTGGCATAATTTATTTCAAAAAATAAGTATTTATTTAGTAGATGCATTTTAGGTCTAAAATTTAAGTATAAAATCATAAAACTCCAAAATATCAAAGTATACAATATTTATTAAGTTATTTATAATATATTATCAAAACAATTGTAATGAGAGGATTTATTATAAATATCCTACGTCGTTTCTATGATAAATTGTAGGAACAATAGATCCTTACTTAACAAGCGCGTTTTGAATTTGAAATTCTAAATACAAAATCATAAAATCTCAAAGTGTCAGCTCATTAGCACGATCGTAATACGAGGATGTGCTCTGACTATTCTACATTATTCTTGTGATAGATTACGGATTGTGGTTCACATCGCTTTTATGATGAATTGCAGTATAATTTATATGGATAAAAAATTTTTACTTAACATGCAAATTTGGGTCTTAAAATTTCAAGTATAAAATCGCGAAATCTCAACATGCTAAAGCGGATAATATTTATTAAATCGTTAACACGATCATAATGAGAGGATTTGCAACCCTATATATAAAATTTGAAGTCTCGAAGTGTTAAAGTGAATATTTGATAAGTTATTAGTACGATCGAGATAAAAGGACCTAACGTATAAAATACAAAATTAAAAAGTCTCAAAATATAAAAACAAATAATATTTAATAAGTCACTAATATAATTACGATAAGAGGATGTGTTACAAATATTTCATATTATTTATACGATGAATTGCAGTGCGATTTACTTAGCATACGCATTTATAACTTAATATTTTAAGTATAAAATCGTAATGCCAAGAAGTGGCAAAATAAATAATATTTTTTAAATTATTATAGCATAAATTTATTTTTTGTTCTAATAATTTTTTGAAAAAGTATATAACACACACGTAATGATGATATAATTCATGTTAATTTATTTTAAAAAAAATATTTTTAATATTATTTATATTATATAACAAACTTAGCTACAGTACAAATACGTAGGACCTGGACATTCATCTGCTTTAATAAATTAATTGATACCAATTTAATTATTAATAGATCATATGGTCAAATTAGCGTTGATTGATCGTTTTATATTGATGAGATGAAGTATATACAAGTTTTTGCGTACAAATGTATTGTCATATTTAAATACTCTCAAATAAAACTAAAAATTTCAACAAAAATTTTAAAATTTAAAAGTTTGAAACATCTAACATATAAACTTAAAATATTGAAAAACTTAGAATAAAAATATATAAAATAATCCATTAATGTATTATAGTCAATCCCCTATCCAATAACTATAAAAAGACCAAGAAGAAAAATGATTTGAGCTTTATCTCCTTACGTGGAAGTTGGAGTCATTAGAAATTTAATTACCCAACGTAAAGTCTTTTGTGGTGGGTTGTTAAATAATGAATCAAATATTGATAATTAATCTATGGATTTGGGTATTAAAATATAATTAAAAAAAGCCTAATATTCGAAGTAAAAAATTTGCTTAGTCATCACATATGAATATTATAAAATATTATAATTATAAATATAATAATTAAAAAATGAAACATATTGAATAAAAATTTTCCCATTGATCTATGGCATATTTTGATTAATAACACGAAAAATTTTATGAGATAAATAAAAATAATAATTTGAAATAATATATAAATGGAAATAAGTTTTATATTTTGGATGGTGAAGTTTTATCTATTGACTGTTATAAATAAAACAATAAAATATTACATATATTTTTTTTTATCAAGTCAAAGATAGGATGCATATAATTATTTAGGAATTATGTTCACCGAATTTATTAATATGATGAACGATTATTTTCTTTTTCTTATAATGAAACTTTGATTAATTTTATTTATAAAAAAGTATTTGTTAAATTAAATTTAACAAAAATAAAAAAATCTTTTGAGTTGATGAGAAATGTCGTGGAAATAGATAGGGGCGGTTTGGCTTGAAGAGAGGGGAAGGAACATGGCTTTCCATGATTTGATCGTTGCTAAAGAACATGCACATGAAGACTTTAAATTTATAAAATAAAATAAAATAAATGTTTTGTTTTTTTTGGGAAATTTGTTTTTCCTTTAGTCATAATAATAATAATATTCTCTTGTTTGGACAGAGGGAAAATTCTGTATTTAAAATTAAAGAGTTGGTTTCCCCAATGTAAGTTTTTGTCTTGGCGTGCTTTGTAAACTTTTCCAGCTCGAAACTTTCCCCGAAACTTCCATGAGAAAATCTTGGATGTTTTCTTGTGAGGCAGTATATTTTTAGTCCTCAAAAGCAAATATTTTATTTCGGATAAAAAAATGTTAAATTCTTTGTAGGAAGAAGACATTCTAAATTTTCTTGAGAAATTTTTTTTCTAAAGATAGCTTTAAGCCGAAAGAAGTCATTGGTGAGAATTCTAATAAGCTCTTGGGTAAGTTTCAAACTTTTCCCACTTTACCATTCAAATCCAAAGGCTGAACATTGATTAAAAATTTTGAAATTGAAGCCGACTTTTTGTTTGTTTGATTTCTTGGACAAAAATTATGAAGTTGACGTGTGCTATACCCTTAATCACGATCACTTTTGTTTGTATATTTGAAAGTAATAATGTTAGAGTAATTGAGGGTTCAGCAGATTGCTTTGCAATCATTTAAGCGATTTTTTTTTTTTTTCTTTCTAGTTTACTTTTATCGACTGGGAAGAACAAATAAGCGGTTAAAAATATATTTAACCTTAAAGATATAAGTTTAAGGAGTTTCATGCTATATAAATTATATTGCAATTTATTATGAGAACGACTTGGGACATTTATTTACAACACAAATTTATAATGTATTATAAATATTTTAGTAAATATTATCTGTTTTTATATTTTTAGAGTTCATAATTTTATATTTAGAACTTCAAATTTAAAATTTGTTTGCCAAATTTAGGGTATTATTTCGTATAAATCATATTGAAATCTATCGTAAACAGTATTTTTATTATTACTGAAGTAAAAACAATCTCTTTATCAATTAAGTTTTATTTCTCAAAAATTTCAACAAATTTAATTTGCAACAAAAGGGTTATGGATAATAGTATTAAGGTTATTACATTATTGAGAAGTTTCCATTAAATTAAAAAAAAAAATTAGATGGGACAATTTTAATAAAATATTTATTGCACTTTCCTTTATAATTACTTTTGATTATGATCGATGAATTTTAAAATAAATACATTATTGGATGAGCATATAAATTACATCAATTATATATATATATATATATTCTGGTTTGTCAAACACATGGAATGGAGAATGGCAATTGGCAATCGACATCTACAATTCAACTTTTAAGGAATGGACAGATTTGATTTGGATGGATGCAATTGGATGCAATAAAATACAATTATTTAGAAATTATAACAGAGGATGGGTCGTGGGTCAGGACTACAAAGTCTGATGATATATGCGTAAATTGCAAGTATTTTTTTTTTTTAATGTATGCACCAGCAATGTGGGAACCGTGAACAAAGAGTAGGACAATCTATCATGGTCTATTTTTGTTTCTAATCATTCTTGTCATGGAGTATGGATGAACTACAATACCAATTGACGATGATCCGGTTTGCTTATTATGTGATTTAGGCCCATTTTTAAAGTGTTTACTTCCTAGAGGCAACATTAATTTTTAAGTGACTTTTAAAAAAAGGGTATTTATCAATTACCATTTTTCATAAATGATAGAGACCTTAACCCAATTCCAAGTCGTGGCTATATATTTCTTTCCCATTTGTCAAACACATGAAATGGAGGATGGAAATTTTTAATTGGCAACTACTATTCAACTTGTAATAAATAGATAAATTATATTTGGGATAAGGTTACAATGCAGATGATGTATGATATTGCTAAAATAAGTTTTTCATTAAATTCTCGTCATATTTTTCATTCTTGGGTTATAATTTTCAACTTTTGAATTACAATTTTAATTTGTTGCAAGCAACAATATTTATAATATATGTATGCATATATGCATATGTATGTATGTATGCATGTATTTTCAATGTATGCATCATCGGTATAGGAAGTCAAAACAAAGAGTAAGACAATCTATCTATTTTCGTTTTCTATGATTCTTGTCTTGGAGTATGGATGGACCACAAGAACATTGGATGAGGATCCGGCTGGGCCTATTATGGGATTTACAAATTATAAGGCAATAATTATTTTCAGTCGAACTAGATTGGACCATACCTTACTCTGCCAAGCTCTTAAATCTCTAAGCTTGAGATACCCAACGCTAAAATCATAGACCCAATACCTAGATACAAAAATCAATCATAAAATATTTTATAATATTTATTTAGATTTTTTTGTTAGTTTAAATAATATTTTCAATCACACAACTAAACACTCAACATAACATTAAAAGTAATTTTGGACAAATCTTTTACTTGAATAATAAGGAAGATGGCAAACAAATCAATAGATATAGATAGTGTCATAGGTTATACGTATTCATACTCATATTTAAAAAAAAAAAAAAGGAATATTTGTATTTGTATAGATATATTCGTAAATATCCGTTTTTATTTTGATAAATTTTAAATTTTATTCTAATTAATTTTATATTATTTAATTATTTATATTAACATTATAATTTTTAATATTCAATTAAAAAATTAGGAATTAAATATAAATTAGATTTATTTTTTTAAATATATTAACAAAAACAAAACAATATTCTTTTGGTACAATAAATAATAATTTAGTTGGGTGGGTCTAATCGAATCAGACCCAAAGAATATTGAGTCCAGCAAAATATATACTATATTTTTTATGAAAGTATGTAAAAATTTACAAAAATAAAAAAATTATAAGATACATATGATAATATTATAGTTTTATAATATTAATTTTTATAAACAATTTATATCTCCAACATTATTATTTTGGTTATGTTTTCATTAATCATTTTTACTTTCTATTTGAAACTTCTTTCAAATTATACCTTCCTATGGTTTTATTTTATTAGAAACTTTTATAGTCCATAGGCCCAGTGAGGCCCAGAAAGTTGGATAAGTTGTACTCTAGACTCAAAAGTCTTAACTGGAGCCGCTATAAGAAACTAAGCCGGTCTGTTGCGGACTTCAACCTCTATCTTGGCTGCCGCTTCAATTGCAGGCGAATTCAAGCGACAACTGAAGAATTGGAGCTTCTCTCTCTCACAAATGCTTATCAAACTCAAAACAATCACGACATTAAATCTCAGGCTTTCACTTGCTACAAGAATCTACTCAACAACTTCCCAACACACAGCAACACCAGCGGCAGCAGAACCATTAACAAAAACACAGCTCGAGACGCTAGTTCTCGGTCAATTCTCCGGTGGGCACTTCTACAACCTACTCCGGAACGTCGTCGCTTTGCCCTCTGTTCTCCTCACTGTCTCCCTCAACCTCAGAAAAACCCAAAATGCCCTTGAGTCTGAGGAATCCGTTCAATTTGATTCTTTTCTCAACACTGTCTCAAAGTATTTCTCGGTTCAAGAAATGGGTCGGGAGCTCATCGAAAACCGGTTCGATATTCAATCTTGTTGTGTCAAAACGAGTCACAAAGGTGAGTCATTGGTTTTGCCCAATTTGAAATTGAAAGTCTTGATTGAAGCTATAAGGATTGTATTAGAAATTGTTTATGATCAACGTTTTGTCACGTTTTCTTATGGGGGTCGTGTTAATATGGGTAGACACACTGCAATTAGGTACCTGAAAAACTCTGTAGAGAATCCCAGTTGGTGGTTTGCTGTTTCGTTTAATCGTGAAAAGTTTGATAAAAATAAAGTAGATAAGTTGTGCTCGTTTATGGGAGAGAAAGTTAGGGATACAATGCTGGTGGGTATGATAAAGAGGTTGTTTGATTGTGAAATATTGGGAGTTGAGCTAGGTCGGTGTTACTTAGGGCGGGGGTTGCCTCAAGAGTGCGGGTTGTGTTCAATTTTGATTAATATTTACTTCGATGGGTTTGATAGAAAATTGCAGCAAATTCGTCTTCAAATAAATGAGAAGAATCCCAAGTTTGATTCAAATGAATTGGGTTCAACGTCCAGTGTTTATTACAAACCAATGAAGATATATGCAGTTAGGTACTTGGATGAGATATTGGTAATTACTTCAGGATCAAAGATGTTCACAATAGATTTGAAGAACATGATTTTGAAATTTTTAGAAGAGAAATTGGATGTGGATGTGGATGGAGTAAAAACTGCTATACATAGTACAGTATCAGAGAAGATTGAATTTTTAGGGATGGAACTGCAGGCTGTCACACCTTCGGTTTTGCACCCCCCTATGTCTGAAAAAGCAGTAAGAGCAAGAAAAAAGTACCTTAGGCAGAAGCAAGTCAGAGCTCAGGAACTGAGAAACATGCGGGAAAGGAATAGGAGGAAATTGGGTTTGAAAATATTGAGTAATGTTTTTAAGAAGTTGAAGCAAAGTGATGGTTTCAAGTCTGAGTTTCACATAGAGAATGAAGTCAAAGACATCTTTGAAACTTGGGCAGATGAAGTGGTTCAAGAGTTTCTAGGGTCCTTAGAAGAACGTTGGACTTGGCATCGGATGCTCTCTAGAGGTGATTTTCTCTCTTTGAGACATATTAGAGATCAATTGCCAGAAGAGCTTGTTGATGCATATGACAAATTCCAAGAGCAAGTAGACAAGCATCTAACACCAGTCAAAGCCAGGAGGGCATTGGAGGAAGAAGAAAGGAGGGTAGAAGAAGAAGAGGAACTCGAATATGCTGAGAGGACGGTCAAGGATTTGACAAGGCTTTGCATCAAAGTGTCTGCACCTATAGAACTTGTTAGGAAGGCTGTGAAGATGGCTGGATTCACAAACAATATGGGTCGTCCTAGACCGATCACTTTCCTTACTGCTTTGGAAGATACTGATATTATTAAGTGGTATACGGGTGTTGGAAGAAGATGGCTTGATTTCTTCTGTTGCTGCCACAACTATAAGATGGTGAAAACTGTTGTAAGTTATCACTTGAGGTTCTCTTGTATTTTAACATTAGCAGAAAAGCATGAATCCACCAAGCGCGAAGCAATTAGACACTACACTAAAGATTTGAAAGTCATAGACATGGAGGGAAATGAAGAAGTGTACTTCCCTACAGAAAGGGAGGTTAAGATGATGGGAGATAAGAATCTTTCAGATCCAAAACCTGTGGATGGAGTTTTATCTTTGGCTTTAATCAGATTGGCCTCTGATCAGCCATTACATTCGTGTGTCACTCATTTTTGTGACAGTACTGATACTATCATGTACAGAGTAAAGTTACTACAAAACCGATTAAACACTAATCCATTGAATGAAGAGAAATGGGTCCGGGGAATGGGTGCAATTCCTGAAGCACTAAACAGAAAGTGTATGCCTCTCTGTTCTAATCACAAAAATGAATTATTCATGGGGAAAATCACCCTTCAAGATATTGATTGCACTTCACTCGTTGATATTGATTGACTGTTTTTTTTTTTTTCCTTTAGCATTGTATTGTATGGGTTGGTTGTTTTCTGACGGCTGCCAATGATCCAATGTGAGGTTGAGAAATTATTTTACATCATATTACTGACGCAGTGAGGTAGCTGATATGCATAGTGTTTCTGGATCCATTATTTTTCTGTCTTAATGCTATCTTCAAACACCTACGAGAATTTAATAGAAATGACAAAGGATATCATGAAATTTACTATTGCTTTTGGTGACTACTCTCACGAAGCTGGGGCTGTAAATTGATTAGTAATGGATGCTTGACAGAGACATTGCTTTTTTTCTCAAAGCCATGAATTTTTATTTTAAATAGCAGAAATAATATTGGTGGAAATAGGGCTTTAAAAAATTTTCAGTCATAATTTTGTCTTCACAAGCAGTTGCAGCTACTTGGAATGTCATTTTCCAAGAGATTTCAAAATCATAGACTTCTCTATATATCTGAGATGCTGTCCAGTTATTTAATATCTTGAATTGTTTTAGGCAACAGAGTATTTCTCTAGATGACGTTCTCATCAAATTCTTCCAGATTGTTTTAACCATAACTCGCATGGGAATAGTTGGTGGAATTTCGTATCTTTCTTTGTTCTTTATGCGAGAACTTCACAGTCTTGCAGCTATCTGGTTTTCTCGATATAAGTTTTGAGAAATACTTTTTACCAGTAATCAAAGTTACTTGAGATGATAAATGGTCGTAAAGGCTTAATATTGTTAAACTGAGAATGTAACCAGATGTCTGGAGGATGTGATAGTTGTATTTTTATTTGTGTTTTGATTGAAGAATTAGGAATAGTTTTGTGAAATTAATTTCTAAATCAGAGATTGGCGCTTGGGAGTCATTGCTTTTCTTTCTCTTCATTTATTTTGACAGAAAATGTCGCTGTGGGGTTTATATAATTGTCTTTTCGGAACTGTTTGTGTTACGTATATGTGGTTGCCAGGAATAAATGTACTTCCTGGGGAAATTATTTCTCAGGAATTATGTCAATAACTAACTATGGTTTTTCTTCCAAATCAGTGTCAATAATAATATATTCCTGCATGGTTGACGATCCTCAGTTTAATGATCATAGCATCTAGTTGCTCACGTCTATCACATTCAACATCCTGGGGGTAGCATGATGTTATGTGAACTGATTGATTCATTGTTTCTTTTTGTTTCCTTTGTTTATTGGAACATCATTATGGGGATTTAGGAGTGTGCATTACTTAACTGATGTTCATTCATTTTCCATTTTCCATTTTAGTCTTGACATTGCAATTAGTTCTTGTGTAATTGAATACAGAGCTCATGATTGGTTTTGGATTATATATTGGAAGTTATTTCTTATCTCAATCCTATTTCTTCCTCTCCTCTCTCTTTCTCTCCAACCCTTTTTGCTTTAGTTTCTATTTTCTTTTGCCATATTTATCTCTAACTTGCTCTTTTCCCCATGTTCTTTCTTATCTCTCTCTACTAAGGTTGCGTTTTGTGTCTCTTGTTCAATCCTTTTCTTCCATTCATTGTTTTGTCTATTCTAATTAATTTCACAATCGCGTCTCTTGCTTCTTTAATTATTGCAGATTTTATTCTGACCAGACCATGGGACAACATAGGTGCCTGCTGCTGTTATGTTGTTTTTGCTTTGAGATTAAAAGCGCAAGTCCATTTTCTTATTTTGATGATCCATCTTCCTTAAGGGCATTTTTCCTTGTAGTTTACAGTGGATTTTCCTGTTTCAATGATGATTAATACAGTTGCTTTATAATGATGTTATTCTGTGTTATATGTGTACCTTAATTCACTGGAGAGCATAGGAGTACTGATCATGAAGTAATCGATGTGCTTGAGACGTTAACAACATGTAGGCTGGGAGACATGGTAATCTGTGGAATTGTTTCTTAATTTGGGAAAATTGTGGAATGTCTGCTGTGAGGTGCTCAAGATGTTACCAAAATGTGTTTCAGTTCAGTTATGTACAAAATTCTAATGATATGGCTGAGACAGACGATCAAACTTGAATATTGGAGCACAGAGCAGATTGTAACTCTGAATTGGCACATTTGGTTGAAGAGTGATTATCAATGAGCTTGAAAGCTAGCTTTGGATTGTTTCAAATGGTGATCCTTGTAAGCTGAAGCCCTGGAGAAGTAATATTTGTTCACTGTTCTACTTAATATTTTAATTTCTGATTAAACCAAACTTTTTTTCTTCACTTTTACAATTAATTATGCAAAGGCCTTAAAAGAAAACTTTTTAAAGCCCTGGAATTACGGATATATTTAGAATTAAAATGTTGTAATTATATACTTATTATAGTTTTATATTTGTTATAAGATAAAAATTAAAATATTAAATATAATTCAAAATAAGTAATTTTGATTAAATATTTTTTTTAATTTATTTTTAAAATTAAGTAAAAACATAATAATATTTAACATGTTCCAAGCATGCCCAATCATGGATTTGACTATCTTTGACATTTTGATATATTTATTTTAGTCAAATAAGACAAAAGGATGGCTAATTAGCAATAAAGAAGATTTTCTTCTTTCTTTAAATGTCAAGATGTCAAAGTATCCTTAGTCTCAAAAGGGGATCATTAAAGAGCTCTTTACATATAACAAGTAATTTTAATTGGATAAGAATATGACAATTTATTAATAGTCTATGGAATTTTGGTCATTGCAATATATAAATGATTATTATCTAGTAAGGATTGAAGATAAATATGAGATTAACTTTTAATTATGAAACGTGAGATCTTCTCTTTAAAAATTACTTTCACCATATATTAATTCATACATATTTGCTATATTAATCCTTTCTTGCACTATAATTTGTTCCATTAATTTAGACTAATCAACCAATGTTATTTGGATTACTTAACTTATTAGCGTTAACTAATTGGAGTGAAGTTTTGATGTAAGAATAGATTAAAATGATAAAATAGACATCAATTGATCAATTCAAGGGTGCATACAAATCTCTCTTCTCCATTTGAATTTTTTGATTGAGTACATTATTTACCTTTTCATTTTTTTATGAATATTTTTAATAGAGTACATTGTTAGGTTTTTTTGTGATATCTTTCTTATATTCTTCTTTTCAATTATTAATATTATTTAGTTTAATTGTAATATATTTTTAGTAATACAAACTCTTTATACAAACTGACGTGACATGATAATATTGACTCTTATTTGATTTATTATTATTAATTATATTTTCATTAACCATTATTATCATATTTGTATACAAAATAACTTTAATCCTAATGCTATACTTATATTTTTATATCTTTATTTGTTGAGATTGTAAAATGTTGGTTTAAGCACTTCTTGTGAATGTAATATTTTGTAATGTTTTTTATTTGATTATTATTTAAATAATATTTCATATGTAAGAATTGTATTAGAAATACAAACTATTTATACTAATTGATGTGATAGTATTTTATAATTGTCATAAATCTTATATTTTTATTAGAATAAGTAAAAAAATAAAAGAGATATGCAATAATTATATTATAATATTATCATACAAATTTGTACAATAAATTTGTATCATAATATTGTCGTTATCTGTAGACTATAAGAAGAAAGGCAATATTGGCAACAAAGGAAAAAATTAAATGGGTACATAAACGATCAAGAGGACAAAAAACAACATGACTAATTAGGAATTGCATCCCAAATTAAACTAAATCATTTCACTTCACTTCATCTAGCCCTACCGACCTTTCCAAGAGAGGGTATAGTTGGGAATTGACAAATTAACCTAAGCCTGGTCCTGAGCCCCCGTTTCGATTTATTATAACGCTGGATCAAGGCCAAAATAGGGCTTATAAATAAAGCCTAAAAATAATAATAATTTGGTACTTAATTTAAAAAAAAAAAATAAATTTAAATATAATTTTTAAAAATTAATCCTTGTAATTACGTATTAAATATAAAAATAAAGTGATTGTTTTTATTGAGTAAAATCCGGGCTTTTAGCCTGGTAAGCTCGAACCCAGTCTAAATTAAATTTACGGTGGGCCCAATTAGACAGAACCAGGCTTTTAAAAAGCTAGGGCGCAGTGTAAGCCCTTTTTTCTCCACCATTGTACACTTATCCTAATTACTAGACTTAGGAAGTTGTTTGTCCAGACTCTCTCAAGAACCCGCTTTGCTGCAAGACGCTTCGACGTTGCCAGCCTAGCGGCTTAAAAGTTACGACTATCTAAGCAAAGCCACGCAATCTAATCTACTATGATATTAATAACAAACGCCATTCTTTTCTCCTCCATTCTTTTTCTTTTTCTTGACACATGGAGAAGGAAATCCAGAGCTACTGACAGAACGGAATTGGAAAAGGGAGCAAGACAATGGGAGGGTACCCGTTACATTCGGTATTTGATTCGAAATCATGGCATCTGATAATGGCGGGTATCTTTTTAATGGTGGTTTCAGTCTACTTAGGGACTATCTTTGGAAACAATGCTCCCATCTACGTCTCTAGAACATCATCCAATTCCTTATCGCCTGGTATAGTTTCTTCTATTGTTTGCATTGTCAATTAGCAGTTCATACACTTAAAATTCACAGATATTTATTTGCATTTTCCATAATTTTTTAAGAAATTGTGTGGGGAATGTTAGTTTGCTTTCGTACTGGTCCTATTTGAGCTCAATGTATCTAAGAAACTCGTGTTTTCTTTACTTGGTTTCGGATCCTTTGTTTTAACACTCTGTTTTATGTTTTTATAAATTTAGTTGAGCTGAAAAATCTCACTTTAGACTGGCTATACTTCAACTCATTGGATGTAATAGAGTTTTTTTTTGCGGGCAGTTTATACTTCATTTCTTTTTAAACTACTGTTTCTGTTTGCTTGATTTAACTGGGAATTTACTTGGGATCATTGTTATTTGAGATAGTGACTTATGTTTCTTGATTTGTTCCCGTTATTTTGAAAGATTTTCTGGTTTCTGAGTCTAGTTGGGGGGGTGTTTGGTGTGATGTAGTTGGAACGTAGA
>JAWDEX010000023.1:2595470-2629390 GCA_035221805.1 Trichilia hirta
CACTATATCTTCGTAGGTGAGAGTCGTGCCCAAAATTCAAAGTAAGATCCATCATTTTCTCAACATTAGATTCATTGATTATGAGTCATATGCAAGTTTCAAGAGCCTGCTAATTAATTTTCTAACCTAGTGGATTTCAAGCTATATTATAATGGAATACTTGATCACTGAGTTATAACCTTAGGTCAAACATAGTCTATTTGTGCCCTACATCATCCCACTATCTAATGATCATGCAGTATAGGGTGTTTGATGCCACCTACTTTAGGGGATTATAAATTCAAAAGATTTCTCACCTTGAACCCAACTTGCAGCTCAGTAAACTTCTCCTTGGCATTTTAGGATGCTATGAGCCTAGGGTTCTCGACTACAGGAAATGTTACTAAGGGGCCTATAATTGCCTTTTCCTAGTTGGTTTAGGTGTGGCTTTCCTTTATCTTAGGTTACTGATTGCTTTATATGGCCTGTCTTTATCACACACCTTATAAAGTAGCCTTTATAACTTTATTACCTCCCTCTTTAACTCTTTGTTTCTTGGCTCCAAGATTTGTCTTTGTTAGTCCTTTTCTATGTGCTTGCTTTAGTACTCCTCTAGTTCCCCGACTAGTTGGAAGGATTCTTACTTATCAATCCTTGCTATTGCTCTACTCATTAGAGGACAGTCTCTTTAATTTGCAAATCATTCTTACTAAATAACTTAGCCCCTTGAGCTGGATTTGTGATAGTAGTTGGATTCCCCTCTCTCTTTATTAAAAGTCTCTAAGAATAGTATTTTCCATTATTGACAGCAATTTTTAATTAGTTGAGTGTTTGGGTGAAATTTTTTTAATAAGCTAATAAAGAGTTCTTGTTTGTTTCATATAAATGGTGCCAACTGTTGATATTTGAAATTTTTTGAAAAGAAAACTCTAAATAGTACACATATTTTATCTCTCTGAGCTGTTGATAGACTTGGTAAAGGTTGATTTATGTCAACAAAATTACTGCAGTAGTTGCTTTCTAGCTACCTAAAAATATGAAAGGAAAGTTAATAGTAATGTTAGCTTTCTGAAGTAGAATCTCCAATACATAAGTCAAGCTTGAGGTCTAAGAGAAGATATTCTATAAATATTAATATGAGATATATGTGTTATTTGTTACTGTATCAAACTCCCTTTGAGATGGAGATATTTATGGTAGTTCATAGCATATTTTTTTTTCTAGATTTGACATGTGTGATTATTGAAAAACGAGGAGCCAGTGTATGTCAAAGAAGTTACATTTGGTACTGAATAATGAGTTACTGTGTAATCATTGCCTTAAGTCTAGTCAACCCTAATGATTACCTAGGCTCTGATTTGTATAGTACAAAAACTTAAATATGATGTAATAGTTTGTCGTGACTTTAACACTTATGCATACCTCCTTTCGCTGTCCTTGTTTTTATGTTAAAGTCTACGCAGGGTCAAAGATATTTTTTTCAACCCGCAACTTTGGTTAAAATGGAGACAACTCCCCTTAGCATCACGAATTTAGGGCCACCCGTAAAATTTGTCTTCTTTTCATAAGTTGATCTCATACCCTGAGCTCAGGGCTGCATGGACGATGGGAGTTCATCACAACCGTGGCCTCATTTCCACTCCCCCAATATTTATAGTTAGTTTTTCTATATTTACTTTTCATTGATGGTATATAATTAATTTTCTAAATGCAAGATAATCTATCTATCTATCTATCTAACAACTGAACCATGCCTGAACTTTTATATTTTTTCCGACGCAAAACTATTTTTTTTAGTTTCACACAATCATATCCAAACCCCGAGTATATTTAAGATAAAGGAAAGAATAGCCTACTGCAGGTGTCTATCAATTTGTTTTGAGATGGTCTATAACACAAAATTGGATTAATCTTGATTTAAATTAAGGATTTGATCATGAAGTAAATCACCGTGTCTAAAGTCTAGCCAATTAGGAGAAAGTAACGGATTCCTTTTTAGGAGCATATACTCATAGTTATATTACGATGGACGAAGTGCATCTTAAAAAAAATAAATAAATTTCCAATAACGACCACAAATTTTACTAAAGTATCGGCTGTGTTTTTTACTGAAATTGTTTTGATCAAGGAATATTTGGCCATCCAAAAAAGTATGTTTGGTTTATCTCGGCAACCACCAACAAGCTGTGTGATGGGATTCAAATGCTACCTTCTTATAAATTTGAGTGTGAGATTCCAACTGCTAAGAAATGAAAGGTTAGGATTGCATCAAAGTATTCGTGTGTGTGTTAACATAAAACATGAATAAAATAAATTATTAAAATTTATATAATTGAAGAGGATAAATATTATAAATTATAATAATACCATATTAGTTTATAGAAGCACTGAATTTTTTCTTCAATTTTTTTATTTATAAATGTGTGAAACCGTTTATATTTGAGTCATCAATAAATTAGAGTTTATTATCTGATAAAAATTTAAATCACAATAAATTGGAGCTGGGCCCTCTGGAAATTAATGTTTTGTCCCCTCAATGAATTTATATACAATAATTTAAGAAAGTATATATTATCATTACAACTCAACGTTTGAATTGTATTGTTTGGCAAGCCATTTGACCCGATAGCTAGGTGGTAAGACCAAGTCATCATGAGTGGCTTGGCTCAAACTTTACCATTTATGAGAATTACAAATTTCATTCGCTAAATAAAGATATAAGGGTGAATGGTCTATTTTGAACACAAACACACACACACACACACACACACAAAAAGAAAAAGAAAGAAAGAAAAAAAAAATGGATTACATCCTAATTAACTTTGATGAGAGATTTGACATTTGAAATTATAAATCTTTTAAAATTATAAAATTACCTTCAATGTAATTGGGTTTGATTGTTATCTCTTCATAAGGTTTTTATGTTACCACTTCTTCCTTTTTCTTTTTAAATTATTACTTTTATCATAAAGTTTTCACATGCAAATTGGCTTTTATTGATTGTTAAATGTAGATCCATGTATTTATAACCTAACTATACACACACAAATAAAACAAATACCAACAATTTGAATACAATATTAAATAATAATAATAATAATAATAATAATAATAATAATGACGACGAAGATGATAACGATAAATGATACTTCTAATTAGAACTTTTAACATGATTATAAAATTATAATAGATATTGCTAATAAGTGTCTTAAAATTTTTATTTTTAATATATTAAAATTTATAATTAATTATTATATAAATATCGAAAATTATTATAAGTAATAAAAATAAAAACGTTAAGTATCCTACTCATCAGCACAATTCAATTATAATTATATACGTGTCTTTATCACAACCTCATATGATGTGGCTATCATTTTTTATATACTAATTAATTAACAAAATAATAAATACACTTATTTTTCTATTTTTTTAAAACAGATAAATACACTTTTTAATACTAACGTATTGAAAAAGCTGTGTCTAGAAACTCTTTGCTTTTAAAGCCTAAAATATTGGTCAAGGCCGTCCATATTAGTCTAGAAGTCAACACAATTAGTCATAAAGGATATAATGAGATCCTTAATTTAAATATTTCCGTCTTAAGATTAATTAATGGTAAAACAGGAGCTAGTCATCCATATAAATAATAAAATTTTAACAAAACAGCTAATTTCTACCCCATAAATTAATCATTCTTTTCTTTTTTATAATTAAATTATATTAATATTAAATAATATTTTCATGTAGTATTTTAAACACCTCAGCCGCCCAGAATAGCCACCCATATTGCTCTCTTTCTCTCTCTCAAAATATCTAATACCACCACAAAACCCAACTCTCCATCGAACGAGCGAATCTCTTTCTCTTTCTCTTTCTCAAAAACTAATGACAATACCACTTGGCCATTGTCATCATCCTTTGAGGAACAAAATCGCTTCAAATGAAAATCTCTCTTTAACTTCTTCCCTTAGCTCTTTTTCTCTTTCTCCTTCTCTTAATTTGTTTTTGTAACTTCTGATAACCCTAAACAAGACTGAAAACGTACTAGTTACCATGACTCTTGATGAATCTTTAAGATCTCTCTCACTAGATTACCTGAACTTGCTCATCAATGGTCAAGCTTTCTCTGATGTAACTTTCAGTGTGGAGGGTCGCTTAGTTCATGCTCACAGGTGTATCTTGGCTGCTAGGAGTCTATTCTTCAGGAAATTCTTCTGTGGACCCGATCCACCATCTGGTCTTGACCCGGTTGCTTCTCGAATGAACCATCAGGGACCTCCCTCGCCGGCCTCCAGACCTTCCGGTGTTATACCGGTGAACTCAGTGGGTTATGAAGTGTTCTTGTTGCTTTTACAATTTTTGTATAGTGGTCAAGTCTCTATTGTGCCTCAAAAGCATGAACCGAGGCCTAATTGTGGTGAAAGAGGATGTTGGCATACTCATTGCACCTCAGCCGTTGATCTTGCTCTTGACACTCTTGCTGCCGCTAGATACTTTGGGGTTGAACAGCTTGCATCGCTTACTCAGGTTTTTGTTGTCATGGTCACTTTCTCTCTTCGCCTCTCTTTCTTTCTCCTTCGTATTTCTGAAGTGGAGTATTGATTTCACTTTTGTTTTAAGAAAAAACTATTTTGCTTTGTTTTCCGAAGGTGGGTTGATCTTCTTTCATAAATTTGATTTTCTTCGGAGAGAGTTCTAAATTTTCTTGATGAAATGACCGAGGTTGGCTTGTCCCGGTTAAATAATCTAAACCTATTTTTCTTGTACGATTTTTTCATCATGATCTTCTTCACTTGAAGATGTTTCCTGTTGAGCTCATCTCGCAGTTATAATTCGTTCAGTACTTTTTCTTTTTCTGTAACTGGAAACTTCTTTTCCAGTTTCTGTTAAAAGCATTTGATTCGACTGTTGTCTCAGTTTTTCTGTCAAGTCCATGAACTCTTCTTTTTCCTTCTGGAGTTTCTAATAATCCAATTTTCATTTCGAGTAAAAATACATAGTTATGGTTCTCATATCAAAGTAAGAAGGGTTATCTTGATTTCATGTAGTATATCGTTTTGAATTTCTTGGATTGGCTTTTCAATATCTAAACGTTGCAAGCCCAATACTTTCCATATTTAGATCTTGATCTCCAGTCTTGTCTTCCACAGTAATCTCACCAAATCTTTCCCAAAAATTTACTTTCCTCATTTGGGTTTAAGATTGGAAAAGAGCACAAACCACTTCAAAAGCACCAACTAAACACAATTTTGTACAAACATTACAATGCATGAAACATAGTTAATACCTTCCATCTTTTAATGTAATTTTCATTTTCTACTAACCTCGTTTTACGTTTTCGACAGAAGCAATTGGCAACCATGGTAGACAAAGCCTCAATTGAAGATGTAATGAAGGTACTTATAGCTTCAAGAAACCAAGACATGCATCAACTTTGGACAACTTGTTCCCATCTTGTGGCCAAATCAGGCCTACCGGCCGAAGTTCTTGCAAAACACTTGCCTATCGATGTTGTAGCCAAAATTGAAGATCTCAGGCACAAATCAACACTTGCTCGTCGATCCCTAATACCTCATCACCATCACCACCACGATCTTACTGCTGCCGCGGAACTTGAGGACCAAAAAATACGTCGAATGAGAAGGGCCTTAGACTCGTCGGATGTCGAACTAGTCAAGCTTATGGTAATGGGAGAAGGGCTAAATCTTGATGAAGCGTTAGCCCTACATTACGCTGTTGAAAATTGTAGCCGAGAAGTGGTTAAGGCCCTGCTTGAGCTTGGTGCAGCAGATGTAAACTACCCAGCTGGGCCGGCAGGAAAGACCCCGCTTCATACAGCCGCTGAAATGGTTTCGCCTGATATGGTTGCTGTGCTTCTTGATCATCACGCTGACCCTAATGTAAGAACCGTCGATGGGGTCACTCCTTTAGACATTCTCAGAACCCTGACGTCAGATTTCTTATTCAAAGGAGCTGTCCCGGGATTAACGCACATTGAACCAAATAAGCTTAGGCTTTGTCTTGAGCTAGTTCAATCAGCAGCTTTGGTTCTTTCGCGTGAAGAAGGTATTTTGAATACGCCTTCTTCTACTGCTATATATCCCCAAATGAGCGACGAACATATTAGTAGTAGCAGTGGGAGTAATCTCGCAACTCTTAATTTAGATTCGAGATTGGTTTATCTCAATCTTGGTGCTACAGGTTCTGCTCAAATGGGATCATTAAGAATGGATGGAGATGATGATTCAAGCCACAATAGCCAAAGGGAAGCCATGAATCGACATGATCCAACCATTTACCACCACTCTCATGAATTCTAGCTAGCACGGTCTATCAACTATATTAATTATATGAATATGTACTTCTCTACATATTTGTTCATGGGTAATGATCAAAGACTAGCAAAAGTAGTTTTCATATTAATGAAAACTCAATATGATCAGAGTCATTGGATTATATATATAACACGCTTTTGTCAGACTCAGTGCATGCTTTCCTTTTGCTTCTTTTTTTCTTTTTCTTTTTCCTTTTTTTCTTTTTATGGTTTTTGTTTGTAGTCTTTCAATGATCGATCATTGATATGAAGTTGCAGGTTCATTGGAGACCGGAATTTTCTTCTCTCATGGGATGAAATGAAATAAGACAAGGAGAACCTGAGATTTGCTCTCTGAGACCGCCGAGAGCGGGATGATGAAGGAAGGAGAGATAGAGACACAGGTCAATCTTTTCAAACTTGGCCTGTCAACTCCTTTGCATTTATTGATAACATCTAATATCATGGTCTATTAGTTGTGACCTTTTATTTTTTTTTCGCCCCACCCACCTTTCCAATATATGACCTATAACATAATTACATTAATGTATCTCTACTAATACACCATCGTATAAATATTTTATACATCAAGAATTTCGCAATGAAGGAGGGAAGTTTTCTTTTCTTTTCTTTTCTTTTCAATTTGTATTTTTATAGCCTTTGTTTGGACATAAATACTTGTTATTCTAATGAAGGCAACGAGCAGTCTCTTCCTTTCTTTTCCAATTTATTTCCTAGCATTCTTGGGCTTTTGAGAAAGTTGATTGGCTATGTAGTTTTTGTCTAATTATTTTAGAAGAAATCATGTAGCTATGGACAAATTGATTGGTTGTCTTGCATGAATGCAACATTGCGTGTGACCACACACAGACAGCTTAAAATATTGGTATTATCTGATTGTCTCCATGTAATCCTCCTTTTTGTCTCCCTTGCCATTTCGGGTTCCTATACCAAGAAACTTAAGAGCTAAACCCTAGTTTTCTTTTATGTCATTCTTTAATCCAACCAGTGGTTATGTTGATCTGCTGATTCTTACATGATTCACCTTCAAATTCAGTGGTGGTATTCTTTCTGCCATATATTCTCTCTTTTTAATAGTTTAGATTTATGCTAGGTTAGCTCATTGCACAAAGGGAATAACTTATAGATAATACTCGAATTTGATGGGTCATCAATCCCAATTTACTTATTATTCAGACAATCAAGCCAGTTGAAATATGGAGTTGTTTCCTTTTACTACGGAAAAATGAATTGTACTTTGGTATTATATATAAGATAGGAAATATTGAAGTATGCCTTTAGTTAGATCAGTATATCATTTATTTCATAAAGCGATAAAGCATCCCAAATATTACTTTCTATGTTAGATTAATCAATTTTGTTTTATGGATGTAAGTATTCAAAATATGGATTTACAAAACTTGCTTAAGCATGCTTCAAAATCATAACATTTAAATGTTCAAAGTTAGAATATAAAATTTTTATTTCAATCAATCATGTAAAGTACTATTAACTTGTATTATTGTACTCATCATTGTCATGTCATCTATCACATCTATTGAAACATAAAAATTTATTCCCGCTTTACATTAGTTACATCGCTCTCCTTAAAAATCATGCCAAAAACAGTATATTAATTATGGAGTACTCTGTTGATTGACTTATCCTTTATTTTGATTCCAGAGGTATAGATATATTTGCAGTTTTGTACATCGTAGAACTGTTTTAGGGTAATTTATTGTTGTCTTCATATGACTTTATTTCTGATTAAGATACTGTTGCACAATTACACCAGCTAGACATTTAAAAGGAGGAAATAAAAATTCTAATGCAGATTTGAGGCCCATAAACATGGTCATTATGTATCCCCTTCAACCATATTTATGTATGCATGTTTCGGCTCAAGAGTTGGGATTAATTTTGAATTATGATTCTGTGTTCTAAAAGTAAAATTGAAATAACACTAATTTTTAATGGAATTTACATAATTTTATATTATCATTTGATACTTAAAATCCCTATCTCATATACTAATTTTTACTTTAAAATTATCGCACTCCAATAACAATCCTTGACATATTCTTAAATTTCTGTAGTGGCCATAGTAGTGGAACAATGGATGATTCTCTTTTTCCAATATATAATATTTGCTTCACACAACTATAAACATTGGATTTTAAATTGTTAAAGCTGCTTAAATCATCTTATTTCTAGTTTATCTATTTGACATATTTGTCAGAAAATGGTTGAGTAATGGAAGACTTGGAAGTCATAAATGTGATGGAATAATAATCATTGATGTAAAATGATCTATAGTTTTAATCGTGGATGATTTTGCATTGCACCAATTAGACAGATCACTTAGTGGCGCCATGTTTTTCTCCCAATTGTCTTTCATAGGTAGACTGCAGTGCTTGTGTTATTTTCTTAATTACTATATATATAAAGAATAAATTGGAGGAGCATGATAATATATCTGTGTTATTATCAATAATGCTCAGAAAAAAATCCGCTTTGTAATTAATATATACGGATCCTTTTTAACCATTAATTCCAATTATGTTATTTTTTTTGTTTTAAAATAAAAGAAATTTACAAGATGAGTACAATTAACGAAAACTTTGGAATGAACAACATTAAAAGTCAGAAAAAAATAAAGATCAAACACTATTGATGATTTAAAACAACAAAAAGAAAGATTTTTTTTTTTTTAATAAAAAAGCCAATAGATAAACTATTTTCACAGATCGATGATGTGCATATATTAAAGCTGTTAACTAGTTTAAATTATTCTCTTTCCTTTGATTTGATTCATCAAATAAATATTGTAATGAATTTTCCACAAAGAAATGATCTATGATTAGAAATTTCAATATCTGAATAAGAACAGATTCAAACCTCAGAAATAAACATATTGAAACGCGCATATAAAATAGAAAAATACTACAGCCAATAACTTACCATAGATTGAAATCTATGTAAAATTCTGCTTTCCCAATAAATGAAAGCATAAAACTAAGAAGAGAAAGAAGGAAAGAGAGAGAGAGAGAGAGATTTAGGAGTCTCTCCCTGGTGAGAGGAAGAATGGAAGAAAAGTAAAGGGTGCAGGTGGAGAAAGAAAAAAGAACAAGGAGTGTTTCAATTTTTTTATTTTTTTAAATTTTAGATGAAAGATGGGTGCCTAAATTTATTTGACTATCAAACATTTTTAATTTTTCTATATATAATTTTCTTGTAATAATAGACCTTTTCTAATTTCATCAAGAATTTTATTTAAAAATATTTTTTAATTTAACTAATATATATGTGACTTTGTCTACAATAAATATATTTAATTTTTTATCATTAAAAGGATAATAAATAAGAACATTTTAAAATAATAAGAAGAATGAGACATGGATCCTTCAACCATTGTATAAATAACTATAATTTCTTCCCGAGGTTTAGAAAAAATATAAAAAACAAAGAAGGAAAATTTTAATTTTCTTTGAGAGTGAAACACTAAAGGCACAAAAAAAAAAAAGGCAATTAAACTAATCTACTTAGGTGATGTCAATACAAACTACGCATTAAATTAGATGTATGAACTACTGCAACAGGCATATAAATTAATTTTAACCATATTTAGTGTTTAGTAATGTTATATATCCTAAATCCTCAACACAAATTAATGATGCAATACCACGACTACTAGCAACAAACTTGCGCTCTAATGAATTTTTTTAAAGAGATTAAGATTGTATTCATTCTAATTATTAAACTCGAAGAGTCCAATACTATTATTTATTGTCACTACCTCTTGAGGAAATATGTGCAGCACAGAAGCAAGAGGATGTGGGGTTAAATATGCAATGACTTGTGGGAGTGCGCGGATGCATATGCAAAAAAACGCACAGTGGTGTGTGACAACATGTGTAGGATGTACGACAAACATGAAGACGCAACTTCGAGTTGGTAGCACGGGTAGTTGTTGTGGTTCCTTGAGATAATAGTAGGAAAGATTCAGCAAGTCCCGAAATAGGGTGCATTATTGTGAACAGTGTTGATTCGATCAAGGTATGACTTGGTCTCCTTGATGTTGTAAAAGGAAGGCCAAGTCATCACTAGATGGCATGTTATTTCCAATTTTAAGTGGCATCAAAAGTAGGCTTAAGTATATTTGTTGACTTAGTAGTATACTTATGTACTTAGTAAAAGAATGAGATGGCTTTACGCATGTAAGTCATGCATCCCTAGGCAATCAAAGATGTTGGTTGCAATGTGTGTCCATAAATAGATCAATTGTATAGGCTTAAGTTCATCCAAGAGTGTGAGGTGAATCTCAAAGCAAGAGATATAATGTAATTATTTTTGAGTAATAGAAACATATGCATTGTGTGCATTTTATGTTTATGTACTTAAAATTTATTATTACATCTATTATGACGAAAGTTTTAATCATGCCAACTAAGATATTTTAGTGCATTGTTAAGTATTTACCGATTTACAAATTTTTTTGTGACAGTAGGCTTCTATCCTATTATTAAAAGTTGATAGAACAAAATTTTGAATGATGCATCATTAATATTATAGTCATGCGAATCCGTTGAATTAGTATTAATCATTGATTGGTTAATAAAAATTTATAATAAATAATTTTAAATTTAAAAATATATTACTTAATAAATGTCAGGTTATTTAAATAAAAAACTTAAAGATATAAATTTAGAATAACTAATATTTTTCTTTATTTATTCTTTAATTAATTATTAATAATATTTTCTTAATTTTAGTATAATTTTGAGAGTATAGTTCTCTTGTTTATTTTTTATTTAATTTGGAACACAAATTTTTATTTATTAGTTTATATAATTTAATGGTACATAAAATTATTGAGTTATAAGTCTTAAATATTATACCTCAATTATAACATTATATGAATTTTATATTAAAATTTTAAGTAAGGACTTTCTTGAAAAAAATTTAAAATTTTAAGTTTACCAATTCTGCCCAATTTCGAGCTTTTGCGGCCATATATTTCAAAGTTGGGACACTATAATTCTTGGAGCTTCAATGGCTTCCAGAAGCATAGCATATGCATGCTTTACTCTGCATTAATTTCGAGTGCAAACATGAAGAATCCCAACTGATTGATTACGTTATATTTAAAGAAATTGGCCTAAAATTATTAATTTGTATAGTATTGAGTCGTTCGAAATTTTAATTACAACATTTTTAAAAATAAAATTATTGGAAATTAAATATAAATAAAAGAATAACAAAAATTTTAGATGTTTAAAAAGTAAGTATTTATAACATAATTAGTTGTTATATTTTTTAAATTAAGTAAAAGTACAATAATTTTAAATAATTTAATGTGAATTATTTATTGCTTTCTAGTTAAAAAGTGATAAAATAGACAACTTTTGATCTCTATTATTGATGAACACAAAATGGAGTTGGCATAATAATCAAACAAGATGTACTTATCAAATTCAAGTGCCATTTTCTAGCATATTCTTCCATCATCCGTCTTGATAAATTACCTAATATATCCTCAGACCATGAATGTTCTTACGTATACAAATTTGATATGAATTTATTTATATAATTATATTAATGTTACATATTTTATATTTTTTTGGAGTAAATAAAAATTTGTAAGAGTAGAAACGAATAAATTACATGAATGATATTATAATAATAATTGTTTTATATTTTATAAACTAGTTTACATCATTGGTATTATTAAAGTCAAAAAATATAAATATAAGAAATTAAATTATTTTTTATAAATCTTTTTTTTTTTAATATTTGTATGCTTATAAATTCTAAATATTAAATAAAAAATAAATTTATAAATAAAAATTTAGAAGTGGCTGAACCTATTCCAAAAATTCCAAAAATGTTTGGGTAATACGTATTCTTTTCAACAAAATTTAGTGAAAAATTTTCCAAAAATTGTTTGTGAAATAAGTATATTTATTCAACAATTTTTTTGGGCAAGTGCATTGTACTTTTTTATATTTTCCACTAAAATTTAGCCAAAAAATATAATATTTTGAAAAAGTTGAAAAAATAATTGTTTGGTGAGATTATTCCTAACGCATTATGACACGACCATTCAACATAGAATGCACTTGCAATGAAATATACCCTTGTTAATTTCTTAATCATTATTTCACTTTTCGTTTTATCACAATATTGTTAGAAATAAAAATTGTTATATAAAATTTAAGTATATTAATTAATATAATAATACTATATTATTATTACATATTTTTATAATATATAATTTAAAAAATGAATATAGGATATATAGCACTAATATAATGTTCTAACATTAATTTTTATAGATAAATTTGTAAAAGTAGCAATATTTTCTGATCTGTTATCCTTCTGTCTCTCTTTTCACTTTGATTTACCTTAAAATTTATAGGGTAGAGTTCTCTTTGAGAAATAATTTTTTAATCATCAAATTTATATAATCTAATAATTAAAATTTAAAGTTAAATGTAGCATTTAATACTAGAAATTCAACATTTATATTTATTATTAAATTTTAGAGACGAATAAATTTTTTTTTTTATTTGGTTAAAGTCAAAAATTTAAATCAAGAGAAGTTTACCCGAATTTATAATTGTGGTTAATTAGATTAGTTTGTATAACATGTGTGTATGAGTGTGTCATAGAAAATATGATAATGTATTTTGTAATTACATGGTTGTACCTAAATTTTTCAGTCATATAGTGACTACATAACTGCTGTAAGTCCGTAGTTGTTTTAGAACAGAAATTAAAATATTAAATATTAATTAAAAAGTAAATGAAACTTATTAAAATTTCATGATATTAACGAATTTTTATATTTTTGAAAATTAAATAAAAAATATTAATATTAAATATTTTTTTAATGTTGTAATATTTTTCAACAAATAAACAACTTACACGATTCAAGATCATCTAATCATTAAATTCATTTATAAGTCAGTCAATATATATAAAATATTTGGCATTAGCATGTGGAGTGCTGTTTTGGAGCATCAACATCAACATTTTTGTTATGTAACCCTTTTCTCTAGCAAGCCTAAATGTCTGCCATCATGAGAGTGGTTGGATAACAAGAGAAATAAATATTATATCCTTCACAATAATAATTATAGTTAAATAGTTAGAATCAAAAATAAAAAAATAAATTTGGGGGAACCTTTTAGTAATAAAATAATAGGTCAGAATTGTGATTTGCAAAAAGAATTTTTATCTCCACTTACCATACAAATTACAATCAATTAAAGGTTAATGATCATATCTTAATCAACCATTAAAATATTTAAATGTCGTTAAGTTGGAAACAAAATCATTGAGAATGTAATCCATTTTCCTAAATGGGTTAAATGTCTCATTCCCATTTACATTTTGTCTTCAAAACTTCAAGGAAACACTTTGAGACCTATGTTTTGTCGCAGTAAATTGCATATCAATTATAGGCTAATGACTTTTGAGCCTTTAATCACCCATCACAAAGTGGTTGTAATAAATAAAAAATACCTCTCTAGATGCTGTTTTGGGTGATTGATTATAAAATAGAAAAGAATAAAAATATATATATATAATGGAAAGCATTTAATTTAGTAAGTAAAAGTCAAAGTGAGAGAGATGTTAAAGTTAAAGCACTCCACTCAATTAAGTTGATAGACAACTCATACTTATCGTGAATTGGTAGTATTGTGTGGATGCATTGGTTTGGAATTTTTTTATCTCTCCACCACAAGTTATATATTAAAATTAAAGAATTTTCTTCAAAGTACTACAACTTTATCAAAATAATTTTTTTTTTTGGCTCGCACTATGTAAGAGCCTGAGAAGATGTACGTTCCCTGTTTGGACGGCCATAGATAATCAAGTTAAATACAGCTTTCTCCTTATTTTTTAGGTTAAGACTCTAACACCCTCTCTCTCTTTTAATAAAACTACGTAAAGCTCTCCGACAAAGCATTAAAAATAAAGGTAATATAATCGTGTGAAGAAGGTTTTGAGTAATTTTCTAAAAAATAAAAAAGCGTCGCATTATGTGTATAAATTTTGAAAGGTTTGCGAAGACCACAAGGACAAGTGAAAGAGTCATTTCATTAGGAGGACTCGTACCCTGGCTACCAATCGTTTAGGCTGAAAAATGGTTAACCAATTTTGATACTACTTAACAAGTATACTTTATCCCACTCAAAAGTTAAGATTATGAGGTAAAGTGACCCATTCTATTTAGATTTCATTTAATATTTATGATATTACGTCTTCTAAGCCATAACTGTTATTAAATATTTTTTTAAATTAAAATACAAATACTATAATCATAAGCAAATCTTTAATACAGAATCCATAAATTTTCTTTTATCTGTTAAACCAAGACTAGCTCAATAAGGGTAAACTGTTGTTTCTTCTGCTTTTTAATCCAATATCTTATATTACCTTCTATTTTTTAAAAAATTATCCAATACTTGTTTATTTTTCAATTCTGTCTTTATAAATTGTATAATTTGATTTGGTTTAATTTTAATTTTTAAGAACAAATTTGAAAAATAATAGGGTATCAAATATTTAAAAAAAAAATAAAAATAATAAAACAATAAACTGAAAAACAAAGAAAAAATAGTAGTTTGCCGTTTCATGATCTGTTAGTCAAATGTAAAAGTCCACGGGTCCATAACACTTTGCCACAATGTTGGGTTACGATCGTACTATTTAGTAGGAGGAATAGAATCCAATACCACTTCTCTGGGAGCCTAAAATGTAGGGATACAATCTCAAAACCCTAGCTTATGAAATAATAGGAGATTTGGTACATTAGTTAGAAATACTAAAATAATAATAAGTGGGAGAATTATTAATTAAATATACATACTATATTTTCTAATACATATCTTTTTCAATTAATAATATAACTATTATTATACTTAACTTTTCTTATGACATTGTTGATATTTATTTTAAGAATGGACTAATTTTTTTTTTAATTTTTCTGGAATTTTTGCCTGTTTATATGCATAATTTTAGTTGTCGTTGCTATTCCTCTATTTGTATATGCCAAGTGTTCTAATATACTCGCCATGGCAGCCACACAGAAGTCCACACTTGTCTGACGCTTGGGAAACCCGGAAAATAGGCGGGTCGCCAAGCAAATGGGGCATACCTATTGTGGCATGAAATAGACCATTCGTCATCCTGACAGCCTTTTTCATCCAAAGTGTCATAGCCTCATTCCACCCTTGCGGCGAGTGACAAAGGGGCATTTTTCTACTGACATTTACACCCTTTGGTAGTTGGAGCCAATCTTGGAGTGACAGCTAGTCTGAAAGGTTGGGTGAGATATATCTGAGCTCAATCCCACACAAGGCCCAGGGTATGCTACCGATCGGGATGGAGTTGGGGCAAATCATTGGGTAGATAGGTTAATGCATGCGTGCTTTGATATGCCAAATAATGATGGATGAGCTACTGTTGGCCGCTTAACCAATCGTTTAAATAATATAGCGATGAATTAAGAGTATCGTTCATTAGAAATTAAATTGTAATAATTATTGAAGTTTCCTAATTTTAATTTTATTTGAATATTAAAAATAATAAAATTTTACAAATTAAATTAAAAAGAACACAATTAAAATAAATTGGATTAATGAACACAAACCAATCTAGGACACAATACAATACCAAAGAAAATTGATATGATTAAACGATACAGAATTGATTTCATCAAATCATTCATTCTCAATTATTGCACATCAGTTAATTAGCACTATTTCAAGTGTTTCTGTACCTATTCCTCATTGTAATGATGGGATAAGTAATCAATTTATTACAAGTATAGATGAAAACATACAACATATAATAGATAAACAAGTGTAAATCAATTGGAAAAAAAAATAATTCAAGAAGTCATGATTCAACTATATCAACTCCGTAAATAAACAAACTTAGAACATGATTAAATTAAATAGAAACAAAATTCTTAAATAATTACATGAAGAAAATAAGTTTAAAAGAGAAAGAAATATTTAATGAATCCAAACGATTACGCTTTTCGTCTGGCTTGCATAATCTCTTCTTTAATGGTCTTGTTTTTCTCTCTACCTTCTTAGTTTTCTTTTTTGGTGTGTCAATCTTCCTTGAGGGTTGTGCTGAACACTTGCCCCTCCCTCTCATTCCAAGAAAATTCCCCCCTACGGGTTGATTATATATTAGAAGTCGAACTAGATAGGGTTTAGAGACTTTAAATATAAAGAAATTGAAATGGGTTTCATGGGGCACTAGGGCATCAAAAATGGGCGCCGCAATGCCGTTGTTTTTGTACGAACCAGTGTCGACGATGGCCTATAGTGTCGGGGAGTTCTAGGTGTCTTGCCTCAGTGCTCTTTTCTTCAAGCATTCCACTCTTCTATTTAGCCTGAGCAGCAGTCACTTAAAATACAATAATATTTTCTACAAATCTTTGATTAATGAACAGTAGATTTTTCAGAAATTAAACATTTTGATATTTCTATCCATGTATAGTTTGACATAGTTCAGCCTAAGTTGATACAGTTTAATTATATATATATTTTTTGACTGATCTGCATTGTCATTTTGGATGCAATAGTGCTCAAGATTGAAGATTTTTTTTACTGCAAAATAAACAAAATCAACTCAAAAATTTCTTAAATCTCATTTTGAATTTTTTACTTAAAAATAAGTATATCTATTCTGTAAATTATTTTATCTTTTAATATTTTGGTATTTAATTTTATATTTATTTATTTCAGAGTACACAATCCTATTTTAATTATAAACAGAAAAAATAATTATTTTCGAAATATATCTATTTATTATTTTTTAAAATAAACAGTTTTTTAGAATCACCAACATGGAGATTGATACATATCATCAAAACATCTTTCATGATGATACAAATGGTAATGAAAAGCCCTTAACTATAATGAATCTGACAGTTTATATAAAATCTGTATTTTACAATATTCAGGATTAATTTCAATTGAAAAAAAAAATGGGGATCAATCACTATCTCGCAGTTTAGACATCAACAGTGATCCCCCTTTTTTCAGGCAGCACTAATTACTATGTTCATTAATAAGTAGTGAAATACTCATATGCATAGATAATAAAGCTCATACATAAACGTTTTTGTTGGATTTTTAAACTCACTCTAATACCATATGACATTCTTTGAATGGCGAGAAAATTGTACTATTAGCTAATTTGATCAAAACACCAAACAGTAAAACGAAATAAACCATGTCATGATTTTAAAGATATATTTTCAAATAATGCATTGATTGATTAATTATGGCATCTAATTATATATGATTCTTACCATGTATTTTCTCTTGTAGTCATACAAAGAATCCGGAATCAATATTCTTTATTCTAATTTTTTTAAAAGTATATGTCCTTATTCTCATCGCTTACCAATATTACATTAATATATTTTCTAGAATATGAATCATTATGTCTTCTTCTTATTTGTCATTTTCTCATCTTCTATTTAATATATATATTTTATCTTTTTGTCAAGATTATCCTTAATATATGTTTTTCTTTGAAATAAAAAAAAAATTCTCCCCCTTCCCTCAACACATCATCTTGTCCTCCGTACAAACAAAATTTATAATAAACTTAAGTTGATATGAAGAGAAATCAATCCCTTGAAAATTAACGATCGGATAGATATAATAATCGTTTTTGAAAATAATTAATATTCTAATAAAAAAAAGGGTTCTTCTTTTAATATTTTTTTACAGCTCAAGCCTAAATTTCTATCTCGCCATGCAAAAAAGTTTTCTCCAATTAAAATTTTTTAAGGGAAACATATTCCTTTAATATAGAGGTTCCCAACCACTCTTTTAAAGAGTGAGTGAAACAAATGTTGATAAAATCAAATGGTCTTTTAGAATCATGAACATGGAGATTGAGACATATCAACAAAACATCTTCGATGATGATAATAATACAAGTGATAATGAGTCTGACAGTTTTGTAAACTTTTCATGATCAATCACTATCTTGCGGTTTAAAAATCAACAGGACTTACTATCTTCAATCATTAAGTAGTAATTGTACAAGCATAGACAAGTAAACTCGTACCTACCGAAATGTATTATTTGATATTTATCTCAATGTCTAATTGGTAAATTCGCTAGGGTTTCCTTAGCTCAACAATAAAGTCCTTTATGTGACTTAAAACTTTGTGAACAAGAAAACCCAAATCTAAAATCTAACATGTCTCTAGAGGTAAGCTTAATTAACCCATGTGATTGGTATTTTACTAAAATGAAGTCAATTTTAAGTATGAGCATTATCTTATTCCTTTGCCAAAAACTAAGGAAATGCTTTTACTCATGATTTTACTGTAATTAATTTTTTTTCCCCTAAAATTTCTTTGATTCCCTTAAACTCAATTTCTTTTAGATTTAAAATAATATTTTTGTCCTATTTTATTAAGTTGTAATAAAGGAACGTTATAAAAATATAATTCCATGTAATATTCGTAATAATTTAGAATTGTAGTGGCTATTTTAAAAATAATCAAACAAATATTCCTTTGGATAAATTATATTGACAAAAAATATCTTAGATATAAATGAATTTTAATCTTATTTAAAACTTATTCTAGTGTAGAGAGGATTATAAAATTGTGTTTTGTTTTTTAAAATGAAATTAGATTTCCAATTAATGTTGAATTCAGTGGAAAGATGTTTAAGGGCATTACCTCAATCGAGACCCTTATATATTTATCATTAATGAATGTCTGCTTGATGACAATAAGTGATTGTTGAAGACAATTGAAGTCCCACATGCACAAATTTGTAGTCAATACCAAAGTATTTAGTATCACTCGTTCTAATTCTCTTTATAATTCATTGTTTTTACTTCAAAGAATATTAAGACACCACCATTATTTGTACCACCAAGAGCAAAAAAATCAATAATATTTGGTCCACCATAGATGACTTCTTTTTTCTTTTTGAGTGGCCAGAAAATGGATTAACATGTGACAGACACAAATCCGCCGGAATCGTGTCTTGTTTTCTTGGACTCATTGACCATTATGGTTCTTTTGAAAGTAATGTATCAAAGCAAAGAAAGAGGAAAGGATTATGGTGCATTCAGCACAATTGTTTTGATTTGTTTGTTAAAATTAAATTTTTTTTTTTATTGTAGTTTTTAAAAATTTTTTAAAAAATTTTTGTAGTCGCGTATTTCATAGATTTTTTTTTTTTTTTTAAATTTTCCTAAAGATTTCTTTTACTTCACTAAAATTATAAGAAATGTGATAATAAATAAGGCTTCCATACGAATTTGTATAACAGTTGTATTCACATAGTAATATTACTATACTCGTAAATTTAATTTAAGGGGAATATTAGTGTAAATTCTTTGTAACCGTAATTAAGCTAATAATGTGACAATGAATACATTTAGGCTTTGTTTGATAGCGAGAAATTATAACTTATACTATATTGTTACAGAAAATAAATTAATTGATATTAAATACCAACAAAAAAAATAAATAATCACTATAAAAATAGTATTTATAAAATACTTTTGACTCTTGTAATTTCAAGGCATGTTCGGTAACACATGTTAAATTTTATTAAAATAAATTGATTGAGACGGGACTAAATTGTATTAAATTTAATACAGTATCATATTTAATTTGATGTCGTATTAGACTATAAGAGATTAAATATATTGTAGTATTATTAATTCAAAAGTTATATTTTATTATTTATATTAATTAATTTTATTATATTTAATTAATTGAAAATGGAACTTTATTCGAACCACCATTACGGTTAGTTATTGTCAATATTTGGCCGACGCTTCCACCACCATCATCTACTACTAGATAGTAATGTCAATAAAATATTTTTCACATGCCCATTTTATGATCTATACGGCTGTATAGAATTATCAATGATAAATTCACCCTTTTTTTAATTATTTTTTTAGTAATTAATAAATATTAATATCAATTATTTGAATAAATAAATATTAAATGATATTAAATATTATTTTTATTTGAAAAAATAAAAAAAGCAATGCAGACTAGAGATGACTCGAGGTGGTGATTAGTTAGATTTAGATTTTCTGTAGTGCAATATCGAGAGAAAATACAATCAAATACAAGATTTTGAATACTTTAAAAAAACAATTTTTTTTTTAATTATTTGGATTAAATAATAATGTTATACAGCGCAAATTTTATTTTCAAACCATACACTAAATATTAAATTTTTTAATTTTTTAAAAATTATTTATTACAGCTTTCACCTATCCAACAAATGAATGCTAGATCATTTAAAATAGAAAATTGAGATTAAAATTTTGAATAACTAACATTACCCTTAATGTAAGGTAATTATTTATTTAATACAATGTTATTTCATATTTCAAAAATTCTCTACAATTTTAAAGATGATAAAACTTATAAAGGATAATGATAAATTTACTATTTTTTTTTAAATTTATATATATCTATATATCTACATTTATATCTATATAAAAGCTGGGGTAGATTTCTATCTATATCTATATAAAATTGCATTTAACTTGGTGACATTGCTGCCTTCAAGTTTTCGGGACGACAATTTTATCTGCAAATACGGATATCTGCATTGTAAATTCATTAACTTTGTATATGTCACCAAATAGAAATTTATTGAAAGTTAAAATTACAATTACGAAAAAGAATAAATCACTGTGGTATGTGCAAGTATTACAACCATTCTATTTATAATTTGATTGAATCTAGAACTAGACCAATTGAAATGGATCAAGCTGATGTAGCTAATGAGCCCCTTCTTATTTCATAATCCCGGGTAACTTATTGTATGTTAGCCCACATGTCATGTTTGTCATTGGACCTGTTTAATTAACAAAAGCCCACAGAATATAAGAATTAACAATATTTTATAGATTATTTCTTATGATATAAAAAATAACCCTATATTAAAGATAATTTTTTAAATAAAGTTAAATTGTTGGATACTTGTTTATACCGGCATTTAATTAATAGTCTCTCACATTCAAATGAATATCACATGAATTCTATAATGCTATAAATCGCGAAGCTTTATCACATCTGATACCTGATCAAACTAAATAAAATATCCCATTATTCCCTCTCAATTTCACATACAGCCATGATCTTTTCAAGACTTTATATGCTTATTGTCTTAATAACACAACAACAGTCCTTTATCCAGTCATTTCTCTCGACTGACAATGAAAAGAAACGAAAGAATACAAGTTTTAAAGAGTCGAAACATAAAAAAAAAAAAAAAGACCAAGTGTTGGATACCTCTCAGACGGTATCTGATAAAGGAAAGAGCTTTTCTAGCTTGTTATTAGAGAGAATTCCGTTGGGATCCAATTCTTTCCGTTCTTTATTGAAAGAATCCACTGGAAAACGCTTTCTTAGCCGTGCTTGGAGAGCTATAAGCTCTTCTTTGTCCTTTGGCACCTGGATAATTTATGAAGGTTTAGTTAAGGAAAAGTACGAGGAAAAAAAGGGTGGCAGATTTAAGAGTGTATCAATTTTGCTCAAGATTTTCTAAGAATTAAAGTGTTGCAATTTGCGCAAAGAATCATAAAGAGAATTACTAAATAATCTGAATTTGGGACCCAAAGAAATAACTCATAAACTAGTTAGTCTATTCATATACGAGTCAACAAAGATTTGATGTACACTTTCTTCTTTAACACTACTGATCACAGAATAAGAACACATGGGAATTTTAGTATTCCATCAAATATTAGAAATTTCAAATTAAATTTTATGAGCATCTAGAACTTTGCATTGTGAATTGTATTTAGAAAAAAATTCTAGAACATTCCAAACCATAAAAGATCACTTATTTTGATTCAAGATTTGTGAAAGATAAGTAAAAAGCGCATATGAAAGATTGTCAATACCTCAATCTTTGCCCAGTGCTCATAAGCAGAATACTGATCCCATAACTGTGATTGTGTCAGATGCCTGTAATTGAAGAATTCTTCTGTTATTTCCTTTCTCTGGCGAGCATCCATTGTGGGAAGGTACATAATTATGCCGACCTGAAGCAGAATCAAAACTAAGTTTCATAAAACCATACCAACCAATTGCCACCATGTTCTTTACAGCCAACAATCAAAAATCCAACACTATGGCAACCATTAAGCACAAACGAACACAATCTAATTAGCCAGATATATTAGACCATAGATTGTGGAGATGGGAGAGGATTCCCTTACTGAACACTTACATATCCCTGTACACCAGTCATAAGTAAATCACACATGCTAGAAGCCAAAACCTTGAATCTACAAGTAAGATAATTGCGCTGTATAGATAAACAAAATGGAGTCCATGGGTGTGGATAATGTTTGAAAAAATAGATTTTGAGACCTTTTCTGTCCTGAATAAATGTAAAAAATTTCATTGAATTCAAAATAATCAAAAGGTGGTCAACACATTAGTTCATATTTCAGAAGAACTTGAAATTGAATTGAAGCATCCAGTTCTAAAATTAAGTCCAAAGAAAAACTCGCACTTACAGCAACTAAACAATTTTATAAACTACATTTTACCCCACTCCCCCAAGACACCCCATTTAAAGGCAATTTCGGAGAAAGAAGAAAGAAAGAATGAATACCAAGTGACCTGCCTTATAAATGATTACAAGTAAGATAAACAAATGGAAGGAAGAACAGAGACCCAAAAGTAAAAAAATGCCACAGAAATTACCCATGAGAATATGTCATCCTCAGCTGAGCTATAAGCTGGGCTCATGTGGCTCTGACTGCGTGCTGTCCAGCGTTGCTCTATGGGAGCAGGTGCAGGTATATCTTCCTTCTCTATAAGCTGCTTTAGCTCTTCTATGTATTCAAGGTCTTTCATGCTTGGCTTGGCAAGAGTTCCAGATGGGAAGCAAGTTTCTGACACCCACTGATGCCCACCACAATCAAAGCCCAAAATTTCATCGGCCCATCCCACTCTATATCCCTCTGACTTCCTCCAGAACTCAGCTTCGGCTTGATTGACCTTTATGACATGTTCTCTGTTAAGAGGATCAAGTGCAAGTAGTTTGTCTCTCAACTCTGTGAATGAAAGCTCATTTATGTTTGGTTCCGTGTTGTTGGGAGATTTAGCTGTGATTTTATCACCCCTGTGAGTACAAAACTAAGTAAAGTGACTGAAAGAAGCAATTTATAAAATAAAAAAAATAACACCGTGCTGATATTTGCAAAGGTAATACAACAATGACAGGTGAAAATATAAGTAAAAGATGGAAACAATTACATATAGCTTGAAAAACCAGTTAAATGCGTCCAAAATGGACAAGCCAAAACCAAAAATATTCAAAATACAGGCCAATGTAACTGGCAATTTCCAAATAGTGGCTACCACTGAGGGCCTAAATTGACTTCCCTCAACCCAATCCTCTGAGTTCAACAAATTTAGAGAATACCTACTCGTGTTTTTAATAGTATGACCAAATGTGTTCTTAAATAATTAAACAAAAATTATTGAAGCCACATAACATATATCGTGTCAGAATAATTTGTTTCATGATTGCAAATTATACCATGTTGACAAGAATTTTACACTTTGGGCAGAACTTGGGTTTAACAAGTTGACATATTCCTTATTTGATAGAATTTCAGGCTAGCAGTTTTTGACTAGAGCCAAATTTGATCTTAACTGAACAAGAAACTCATGTACTTTTATAATAAAACAAAATCTGGTTATGATGAGAGCGAAACCAGAGTAAAAAAAGAAGAAAACAAGAAATATACTGTAAGTATAAAGTCATTCATTTGACAAATTCACAATTTTGGCTTCTTTCCACTATGCCAGACGAGTTTTAAAATAAATTGAAAGCAACACCTTGTTTTCCTCTTAGAAGGCTACTAAACCAATGCTGAAGATGATGAAAGGAAAGGGAAACCTTATAAAAAGAAATTAAGAGTTAATTGTGTCACAGCGGATGAGAACAAAACGTTCAGCTCATTAAATCTTTGGCCCCATTTCTTTTATTTTGGAAATTAAGAAATATCTAACACGACAAAAAATGATAAGAAATACAGAGATGGAGCAGGAGTCCCACAACAATATAAAATAATAAAACAAAAGAGGAAGAGAAACAATTTGTAAAAATCTATCCATGAACCTCAATAAGTATCCATCCTCCCCTAAACAAAGAAGCAGTCTATTAAAAAATAATTCGAAAGCCTAATGAGCTTATCCAAGCTTATATATGGGCATCACGTGCCCCCAGCCCCCGGGCGGGAAAAAAGAAAAAATTTACCATCACTAGTTAGCTTCTTTGTGCCCCAATCCGAACACTGAAATGAAAAGCTAAAGACAATAGCTGTACCTATACTTTGTGAGAGACTCTCTGTAGAGGTCTTGCACATGCTCTATAGCTTCCTCTGTAGTGTATTTGGGTTTGAATTTGGGCGGACCTCTCCATTTTGAGACAGGATTGCACGTCACAACCACAACAGTGTCAGTATAAGGAATATGAAGGTACTTCACATGCTTATTCTCAGATAGTAATTTCCTGCAAATAGAAACTGAGAAAGCTTTTAACTTTTGCAAACCAGAATGACCACCATCTATATTCTATTGTTAGTTTTCACACTATGATAAAGCATCTTTCACTGCAAGATCCCTAAGGTATAAATAATGAAACACCAAAGCTAAACAAAAAAATGAATGCAGTGCACAATCCTTAAAGAAGACTTATTTTATTTGCAACAAAAATAAAAAAAATTATGTTATTTAATAGTTCAAAATATATTCTTTGTTCTTGATCCCACAGTTCTTAACAAGCAATTAATAAGAAATCATGGTGAAGACAAATGCTCCAAAATCATCCAACTATCCACAACATAATAACCTTTGAAGGACTCAATAAGCTCTAGGGGGAAGATCTACTTGCAGATTGCAAAAATATTTAGTTATAAGTAAGGATCTTAGAATGATCAGATTAGAAGATAACTGACAGAAGGAACAAATAATCACTTATGCTTTTTCTTGATCTCTTTTATGTTTGAGACAGTTGTATGCTCTACAAGCTCTTGTCTCTCGACACACTGAAGGGTGACTTCGGTAACCACTCCTAGGGCCCCAAGACCACAACGTGCTAGATAAAAGAGTTCCGGATCCTTCTCTTTTGAAACTTCTATTGTTCCTTTGGCAGGAGTGACCAATTTCATGCTAATGACCTGCTCATCAATGGGAGGTAATTTTGCACCAGTACCATGGGCACCAACCTAAGGACAAATAGACCCAATATCAGAAATCAGATCCGAATAACTAAGAAAAATATAACTGTAGATCCATCATATAGTCAGCAATTCCCAGCTAAATGTGGAGTTTTACAGTTCTCTTTCTTTGCTTTAAATGTACTTCATTTCATTCTTTCTAGAAACCACAAAATGGCATGTATCATATAGACATTCTAGGCTCCATCGAATTTCAGACTTTTAAGGTATGTTTGAAGAGTTTAAATTATGTTTTTTACAACATTTCAATTGCTCCAATCAAAGAAACGAAAGAAAAGGTTACTATAAGTCTAGAGAGTTAAGAGCATTGAGCACTGCATTTTCAATTACTAAGAGCCTACTGAGGGTATGTCTGGTATCAAAATGCAGAGCGCAGCAAGTAAATTTTGCAGCTAATGTTTACCATTCAGGCTTATCCGCAGTTGGGGCTCTAAATTGAAAGTCACAACACCTCAAATCCCAAAAATACCCTAAAATATGTGAAAAAAAAATCTATGCCATCAACAATTATTCAAATTTGACGTAAAAAAATTATATATTGCTCGACTTTGAAACAAATTTCTGGCTTACTTTACACCGAATACAATTTACAGTCAAAACTTAGAAGATATAAACATACCCAAAAAGGAAAAAGAAAAAATAACCTGAACAATGCCCCCAATTTGCTGCTCTCTAATGGAAGCAAAGTTTTGAAGCGTGAGTCCATATTGTTTAATCTCATCCACCAACCCTTGAACTCTTATCCCAGCCTGAACTCTTACTGTCTTCTTCTCCTTATCAACCTCCAACACCTTATCCATCAAAGCCAAATTGACCATCCCAGCCCGAGACAATCCGATCCCATTAGGAGAGAGCCCGGACCCGACTGGTCGTATCTTTTCTCGCTTCTCATTCGCTTCCTTAACTAACTTCTCCAATTCCTGAATGTTCTCCGGTTGATGGAAGTTGCGAGTCTGAACCTCGTGTGTGCCGCTCCAATTGGAGACGGTGTGAAGATCTTCCGGCAAGGGGGCGTACCGGAAGATTTGGGCCTTCTTGTGCTTTGCAGTTTCGGAAAATGGAAAGGAATAGTAAGTTGCAGCACCGCAGAAGATGAAAAGCGCTGTGTAACCCAGATACTTTCGGATTGCGGCATCAGAGGATGAAGATGAAGAAGAAGGAGATGCTGTTGAGAGTGTACGGATTAAGAGTAATGGGGTTTTCCCTGTGTTGAAGTTGTATTGGTAGTGGTGTTGGTAGTGATGGAGATATTGAAGTGTTCTTCTGACGGACAGCGCTCTCTGCATATTGGCCTTGAGTTGAAGTCTGGGAGTTAAAAGAGTTTTGAGACAACAAGATTTAGCGGTTGCCGAATCAGAGTGGCTCTGTTGTTGTGATCAGAGGGTTTTGGATTACATTCTTCTCTCATAGTGGTTCGCTATAAAATGAATGAAATTTTGATAATAGAATGCTGTAGATCCCATGAAATTTGATTTATTAATTGCTGGTATGGAAATATAATTTGATTAAATTGAAATTTGAATACAGTAAAAAATTTAATTTTAAAAAAGTTATTAATTAATTAATAAAATAAATAATTTATTAATTTATCAGTAAATTAATTTAGACACAAAAACTTACTAGTTAATAAATATATACATATATATATTTTTTCACTAACATATATGCACAAATAAAAATATTATATATATGACTAAAAGAAATACATGATTTATTATGCAATATTTTTTTAAATAAAAAATTATTTTAATTTTTTATATATATTTTATAATTTGTTTATACATCTCCTTATTTTAAGAATATTTAATTTTATATTATTTTTAATTAAAATGTATATATAAAGGAAATATATAATTTATTATTTAATATTTTTTAAATAAAAAATTTTGACCGAAACTTTTATGCCCAATTTAAGATCAGCCTTTTACACGATGGAATAATTTGTTTTAAGATATAAGTATACCACATGCGCCACATTATTTTGACAGGAGACAAGGAAATTTATAGAAGTTAAAAAAGCACAACAAATTTTATATATAAAAAAATATATATATATATTTTTAACATTATTTTATTTTAAAAATATTTAAACTAAATTCTCTCATTTTATATATATTTCTTTTTACTGTATCAGATTATTCAATTAACCTGAAATAAAAAAATTCAATAATTAATTTTCAAAATTATAAAAATTATAAAAAATTTTATTCAGCGTCAATTTACTTTTGTTTAATGATAATTTATCCCGGAGTTGGTTGATTTTAACACTAGAGAGAGACCAAAGACATGGGCCAAGATAATGCATTCCAGAAAAGTTGGGATTGCCATGAAAATTGTCAAAATTTAGATAAATTAAAGAAAGTCACATAGATGTATGAGTGGAATTCCTTAAATTTTTTGACTTAATTACTCATTGATTTGCAAAATCTAATAGTAAATATTATTATTAGATGTAATTTTTTAACTTTAAACTTGAATTATTAGATTATATAAATTTAATGGTTGAAGATTTATTTGCGTTTAGATTTAAGTTTAGCGTATTAAAGGTGAATGTTGTTATTATTGTTACCTATGTGAAGTCCATCCTCATCCTGATATTTTGATTTACAATCCTGGTCCTGGTTCTTTGATTTGCTGCAACCCATCTACTTTTTCCTTCAAGGCTCACTGGAAAGATGGAGTAATACTAATTTTTGTTGCAGCATCCGGTGAACCTAAATACACAAAAAGGATAATCTAATATAAATGTCCAATTTAGGAAGTTGATTTAATGATTCCTCACAAGAAATATCAAACAAGAACCTTCTCAATAAATCATTAACAAGCTAGCTTCATCAACACAAATGGAAGGAATTAATCTTGTTGCCAATAGCATATCATGAAATTAAAACCTTAAAACGGAAAATAAATGCACTACTGAACGGTCCTAACTGGCCTTCATTTTCATTTATGTATATGAAGTGCATGAACTTAAAGCAAATGCTATTATTCACTGGGAAAACCAAAAGAAACTTTTAACTTTAATGGCATGATCTAGGTTACCAGAATTAACGGCATCTCCTCCTGCAATTAGGTGCATCGTCACCCTCTTCTGTAGCCTAAGGCGAAGAACAATAGCCAATCTCCCAGGCAATAGTATTATCATCAAAGAAGGGAAGCAACGCTATGCAAGCATCTTAACCCACCTAACAAACAGCCACACAGAATTTTTAGCACCTTAAGTTCATAAATAAGGAAAATGAAGAAAGTTGGAATCAAGAAATTTAAAACAATTCAGGTTGTAGAATTTGCAGGATGGAAAATGGATAACTTAGTATACATATACATTTTTTACAAGTACACAACTATGCATTCAGGAATTGTAAGTCTTTTGCAAATTTACTCAAACAAGTTCTGCTCAGAAACAGAAACGCTATAGAAAACACAACATTAGGATTATTCTGTACAATGCTTGGGTTCGTATAACCACAACTGAACCCAACTGGCAATGTTTTGATCTCATTGATTGGGGATCAGCTGTCTACATTAAACTAATAACTAAGTCCTAAATTCCCTTGATCCCCAGCTATCTTCATGCCTTCCAAATGAGTAAGGCATGCTGGCGGCACCTCAGTTAAATGCAGGAGAATGGGTTCAATGCCATAATCTATCAGCGGTCTACTCGAGAGAACATTGTCATGACTTTGAACAAATTCTGGAATCTCAACCTCCCCCTTCTTTATGTCATTCCACAGATACTGAAGGCGACTTACATACTTAATTTTGCAATATAAGCTGCAGAGTTAAAGAATTTAATTCAATATTCCACCCAAAATATGAGATTCTTAGTGTAACCAAAGTAAATCATCAATCATTCACAGATAATTATTTAAAAAAAATGTTTAACATACACATGTAAAAGTTCATATTTCGCAAGTATCAAGTATTCACAGATAATTAATATTTATAATTATTAATATTATTATTTGTTTTAATATTTCTCTTTGAAAGGTGATTTTTGAATAAAAGCATAACCCATAATTAATTAAAATAATATTTGAAGTGTTTTATAGATAATATTTAATATTTTAACGAATTTATAAAAGAATTCTAAAAAAGTGTTAAACCGCATAAATAATATGAAATCACTCTACATTTCTTTAAAGGAGCCAGTCATGAGTCTATATCTGTCTATTTTTTTAAAAGTGTGAATAAAATTCAGATTTAATTATTCAAATATTTTTAAATACTTTAAAATATTTATTTTTTTTAAACTTAACACTCAAACTTTTAAATATAATAAATTAAAAGTAAATATATTATTTAAAAATATTTAAATTTATTTCTCCCGGAGTATACTTCTAGCTAATTTCATCTGACTGTTGACTCAAATTCGAAATAATTTATAGAAAATATATAATAATAATAATAAGAATTTAATTATTCAGCAATTTATCCACATATATAATAAAAATATTTAATTTATTTATTATTTTTATTAAAAAATTTATCTTCATGTATTATTATCATTTTTTTATTGAATTTTCGAACGCATTTTATTCCACTAATTAAGATAAAAAATACAATAATACAATATTTTAAAACTTTATAAACAATTTTAATTTAAGGAAAACAAACAAACAAACAAACAAACTCTTAAATGTCAATTTGTCGAGGAGGCCAAGCCACACACGCAGTACAAGCTTCAGCTTACGTCCTCCTCATCTTCACCAAATATCCTTAGGCTTAGCTTCAGCAACTTTTGGCTGAAAATGCTTCGATTTCCATTCTCGCTTTTTTCTGGTAAGTTATCAAATCTTTATTTTCAGTAGTTTTAACTATTATTATATCCATTTAATTCCTGGAATTGATTTCTCAGTTTGTAATTTTAATAAATTGTTTTATACCCAGATCGTATTTTAAGGATTTTGTGCTGAGAGACTTATAAACTCATACAGAAAAGCCATGGATACATTACTGACAACACATAATAAGCTTGAATTCTTGACCCAACATCATGGATTTTTCGATAAACCGAATAATTTAAGCTCTTTGAAGATTCAGAAGCAGGAGCTTAGGTTTGGCCTTAAGAAATCTCATCAAAAGAGGGTTAGGAATGGTTGTGTTAAGGTCAGTAGTAGTGCTCTTTTGGAACTTGTTCCTGAAACCAAGAAGGAAAATCTTGAGTTTGAGCTTCCCATGTATGACCCAGCAAAGGGAATTGTGGTGGACCTAGCCGTTGTTGGCGGGGGCCCAGCTGGGCTTGCTGTTGCAACACAAGTGTCAGGGGCAGGGCTTTCGGTCTGCTCGATTGATCCATCTCCTAAATTGATTTGGCCAAATAATTATGGTGTTTGGGTGGATGAATTTGAGGCCATGGATTTGCTTGATTGTCTTGATACTACCTGGTCTGGTGCAGTTGTGTACATTGATGATAATACGAAGAAGAATCTTGATAGACCTTATGGCAGAGTTAATAGGAAACAACTGAAGGCGAAAATGATGCAAAAATGCATATCCAATGGTGTTCAGTTTCACCAAGCTAAAGTCATTAAGGTCATTCATGAAGAGTCTAAATCTTTTTTGATTTGCAATGATGGTGTTACAATTCAGGCTGCTGTAGTTCTTGATGCCACGGGGTTTTCTAGGTGCCTTATTCAGTATGATAAGCCTTATAATCCAGGTTACCAAGTGGCATATGGAATATTAGCTGAGGTAGAAGACCACCCATTTGATGTAGACAAAATGGTTTTTATGGACTGGAGAGATTCGCATTTGAACACTAATTTTGAGATGAAAGAGGCAAATAGCCGAATTCCCACTTTTCTTTATGCGATGCCCTTTTCATCGAACAAGATATTTCTTGAAGAAACTTCATTGGTGGCACGGCCAGGAGTACCGCTAAAAGATATCCAGGAAAGACTGGTGGCTAGATTAAGACACTTAGGCATCAAAGTTAAAAGAATTGAAGAGGATGAGCATTGTGTCATTCCGATGGGTGGGCCTCTTCCAGTACTTCCTCAAAGAGTTGTCGGAATTGGTGGAACTGCTGGAATGGTGCACCCTTCAACTGGCTATATGGTGGCAAGGACTCTAGCAGCAGCTCCTATCGTTGCAAATGCTGTTGTACGGTCTCTTGGTTCTCATAGAAGCCTTTCAGGAAACGAATTGTCCGCTGAAGTTTGGAAAGATTTATGGCCCATAGAGAGGAGGAGACAGAGGGAATTCTTTTGTTTTGGCATGGATATCCTCCTCAAACTTGACTTACCGGGCACTAGAAGGTTTTTTGATGCTTTTTTTGATCTGGAACCTCATTATTGGCATGGTTTCTTATCATCAAGATTGTTTCTTCCTGAGCTTATATTTTTTGGGCTTTCTCTATTCGGTCACGCCTCTAATACTTCTAGGATAGAGATCATGGCAAAGGGCACTATTCCTTTGGCTAACATGATCAGTAACTTGGTACAAGATAGAGATTAAGATTACCACAATATCCATTATATGCTTATTGTTTTGATGCATTTTCATTTTAAAGTTTAGTCGCGCTTGCTTTAATTGTTAATATAACACTTCAAATTTGCTGTGACTTTTATAGCCTTATACACAATCCACAGCGCATATTCGGGATAGATATTTCTAATTGATTTCTTGGCTCAATCGTCCGCACAAACTCATACCGTATTACTTTTCAATGATACTAGTCTTAAAATTAATCTTCAATAAGTTAGTACGAAAGTTGATATGTATTTAATATATAGCGAATTTTTGTAATTTTTAAAATCATTTATTGTATCTTTTCTTTATCCAATGGACAAGTATCACCGGTTTTATAGTTTGATATATTTGTAAGGTTATTTCCAGATTTATCTAAACATCAAATACGGACGCAAATTTATTGCTGTTAGAAAATGAGTTTTATTATTATAAAATTGAGGAAATACCATCAAAGTAAAAGATGGAATGATAAAGCCCGACAAAACAATATCTTTACATATGTTGAAAGGAGTTTAGAATTATGACAGGACTTTTCAACCAAGTCCAGTCATTAATATTTGGTCAAACAACACTTCTAGACTCAATCTTGATTATGCTAAAAAAATATAGTTTGAAACACTTGTTAAGCATTATAAAAATTAATAAATTTATTTTAATAATATTTTCAATATATTTAAGAATTTTTTTTTGAACGACGAGAAAACTCTTGTACTCAGTGATCACTGTAATGGTCAGTTATATAAAGAACCAAGCACTAATTTCTTTTGAGGGTCGTGTCCGCAGATCACACGGCATTCGTCTAAAGTAAAAGACAGTATACAAGGACTATATCACAGTAGTACTAAGTACAATACAAAATTTTTGTACACTGCAGTGGTACTAAGTATAATACAAAATTTCGGCCTGACCCTCTTGGCGCTTCAGCAGAAAAGGTAATAATAGTAGGAATTAAACTTGGGACCAAGAAGTTCACAAGGACAATTCCTACCACCGACTCCGATGCTGAGGGTTAGTATATTTGAGAATTGACTATCATAAAAAATATAAAATAATTAAAATAATATTTTTAATTAAACTAACAATAACAAAGTTGGTGGTCTCGAATATTTTAGAGCTTAAATCAAGGCATTACATAATTGAACCACTTTGACCTTTTTAAGTAATTTGAATTTGCAAACAGAAAAGAAAATAAGAGAAATGCCAATTGCCCTACAAAAACTTTTTTACATTCAAGTTAGATTACAAATTTTTTTAGTTTCTTTTTTTATATGTAGAGAGAGAAATATGACAATTAAAATAGTAACGAGTAAAAATTCTAAGGTTTAAATTTTTGAACCTTATAAAATTTTATTTTTTATAAGTGTTCTCAATTATTACATACTTGTCATATATTATAATTGGGTTAACGAGTCTGTTGATTCAGGGATTGTCACTTACCCTTGAAAATTAACATGTGTCTTTGAGAATTAACATGTGTTTACTCCTTTCAATTGGTGTTCGCTTCTTTCTTAGGTGTTTGTGAATTTCTTAGAAACTTGACCTCGAGATCAAGTAAACTTCATCTTGGGATTGGGCATATTCACCTTTGGTATGGTAAATTCACTTTTAATTAGGATAGTTGTAATTGATTTCATCTCAGGATTAGGTTTGAATGATCTCAAGGTATGTTTTTAGGTTTCGATCAAGCTCTCTTATAATTCATGACCTTGGGGTCAAGCTTTTAGCTTTGACGAGGCTTTTTTAAAATTCATAATCATGAGGTTAGGCTTTCAACTTTGATTAAACTTTCTTAGAATTCATAACTTTGAAGTCATGATTTTAGCTTTGTCAGACTCTTTCAGAATTCATC
>JAWDEX010000023.1:2663077-2677990 GCA_035221805.1 Trichilia hirta
CATAATCCACTGAGGAGTGATTTGTACAATTTCCAACACAAAAAAAAAAATTAAAAAATTAAAAATAATAATGGCGGTTTATCGCTAAGCGACTGAAAAGATGAATTAGTATCGCTTGCATTTGAAAAGAGGCAATAGGATCTATTCTATAGCGAGGCGGAGATTGTTAAGTGGAGATCGTTGGGTACGCAGCCATCTTTTGAGTATGTCATCGATCTCATCTCTTGTACATGGATGCTGAGTGCGACCAATACCCTGCAATAATTAGAATAATATATCAGCTAAACTTTTCTATTATGTCAATACATCTAACTTTATAATTTTGATTTTCAAAAGTGAAAATATATTCTTACCCTTTTTGTCTTTATAGCATAGGCGAAACCACCTCATGGTTCATTATCAGTCAGTAATGTACTTCTTTCTATACTCACCATTTGGTACACTATTAAATTGATACAGTTAATCAACAAAAAAATGTTTAGACTCCTGGCTCATCGGCTTCAACTGAGTAATAACTGAACCCGATTGCAAGATAAATACATTTTATTAAGTTTCAATAGTAAGTGAAAAAAACAATATTCACTTTTTGGCAAGGAACAACATGTGCTTTTTAGTAAGAATAAGTATATTTTTTAATAAGAAACAACACGCACTTTCTAGCAAAAAAATAAAAAAATTACACTTTCTAATAAGAAACAACAAATATTTTAGAAAAAAACAATACACAATTTTTAGTAAATAATAACATGTACTTTCTAATAAAGAATAACTATACTTTCTAGTAAGAAATAAGTTGCACTTTTGAATTAAGTACAACATCTACTTTCAAGTGAAAAATAATATATACGTTCGAGTAAAGGCCAAATTTTACTTATTACTCGAAAGTGTCGTAGTTAAAATAAAAAATTTATCAAAAAATTAATTTTTCAGTCAAAATTTTAAATCTATTGTCATTCAATATTATCATTTTCCCAAATTTAAACAACATCTAACCTAAGATTTATGTATTAATTTCCTAAAAAATTTGAAATAAATTTTATACATTCAAATGCAAAAATATTGAATTATCAGCAAACTCACTAATTTTGAATTGGAAGTCAGTTTTTTCACAATACTTCAGCCGTCAATAATGACCTTTTTATCGATTTTAAAGAGAAAGTGATTTTTGAATTTCAAAGGTTGTGTTTGTTGACAATTTTCAAAGTGTTTTATTTTAAAATGGGAGTGGGTTTTAATTTAAGCATGAAGGGCATTATCATCTAAATATAGTATTTTTTGTTTTTTTGCAAAAAAAAAAAAAAATGTGGTCAATTTTGCATATTTTCCGAATAATTAAATAATATTGATTTAATTTTAAAATAGGTCATTATTATTATCACCAAAATATATATTATTAATATATTATTAATTTTAAAATAATTTTTTCTCACTAAACACTCTATTTTAAGAATATAAATACACTCCCATTATGATGTGAATATGGTGATAAGTTAATTTTACAGTAAAAAATTTAAACACACAAATTATCTTTAGTAAAAGTATCAAAATTATTTTAAAAATCTTATTTAGTTTATATATAAATTTTAAAAACAAATTTTTATATAAAAATTTCAGGACGCAAATAGTTATTTTTTAATAAAAATTAAAAAATACATCTTGTTATTTAATTTATTTGATAATTTTATCTAAAAATTTATTTTCAAATAAATGTTAATTAAATATTATGTTTCTTCTTTAAGTAATTTTTATTTCTTATAAAAAAACAATTTATTCATTTACATTTGTTTACAATGAGCCATGAGGTAAAAGGTGAAGAAATCAATTTTTTATCTCATTACTGACATAATAGAACTACATTTATATTATTTATTATCAAAAAGAAATAGGATATAATGTTTCATAAGAAAAATATTTCATAGAATGATTTATTTATAATTAAAAATTAAATATATTTATTTTCAATAAAAACTATAATAATTTTATTTTTAAATTTTTAATATATTTTAAGATACCACTAAATTAATGATTTTCATAAATACATTGCTAGTCAAGCATATATTGGAGCGAAATAAAATATGAATTTTGAAAGAAATAAGTGATAATTAATAAAAGAATATTATTTAAATCAAAACTCTAAATCTTAATTGTAACAACTAATAAATTATTGAAAATATTCATATATGAATAATTATACATGACTCTGCTATGGACGGCTAACCGCATAACAAAAGTAGAGAATAATTTCTATTACAATACAATTTAAGTGATAAATCATGGTCCAAGAATAGGGTTCATGTTTCTTTCTTATTTGATTATATATTTGTTATTCTAAGACTTTCCCATAGTTAAAACTAATAATTTTACAAGTTTCAAGTCGAACGACTTTTAGAGGAGATGATGTTATTCCAAAAACTCAAGAATTTGTACAAGATAAAACGAAATTATACATCAATATGATGGTGAATAGCTAAGAATATAATTGATCCCAATTTTCCTTTGTAACCACCTTTTATATGGCATTATTTGAAGCTACTAAAAATCTTACCAGCAACCCATATCGACTAAAGATCTGCACGCAACAAAGAGATAGACCATCTCTCGTCAGAAAAGTACTACTTGGCTATAATATGACAGTTCTGTCTCCACAGAGGTACAGGGGGGTCCCTGAATGACAGCAGTGAAGCTGAAGTATATCCAAGACCCACCTAAATTGATCAGTCAATGCCCAAGCTTGAATACGGCTCAAAGCCACCCTGAAAAAAAATTAATTACAGAAATTGAAACGGACATGCAAGACCATTGGCAGTGATCAAATTAAAGAAATCTATCTGAATACGGAAAATAAATAGAGTTCATAATTTAAGCTAACCCATTTCAGTTTAAAATGAACGAATTAAACCAATCTCACTGGAAGATGCTACTCACTGAGCAATCGTCATGAACTTGCCATATGGTCTCCCCAAGAAGGTTTGCAACAGACAGGATGGTCAACTGAGGGAAATAATTTTGCTCTGACACAGGAATGGTATTCGTGATGATCACCTCTTGAAACAGGCCGCCAGATAGCCTCTCAATTGCAGGAGGACTGCAAAATAATATAAAGGAAGCAATAAAAATTTATCATAAAAATCTATACAAATAACTATTGCATACTGTTGGAATTATAATAGGAAAGTCTTATTAGTGTTATTGATGAGATTTTTATTTAAGTATGATTAATATTACTATAGATTATTTTTCTTAGTTAATTAGAATTACTATTTTTTTATTTAACTAGGGTTAGTATTATTTTAGGTTTCTACTTAAAAACTTATATAAAGGCATGCTTTGTACTTAATTCAATATCAAGTCAACAAAACAGCTTAGTTCATTATTTTCAACACGTGCATAATTGCTTTTCCTGAGCATATAATTTTAATACTTATAAGTAAAATGATAAATTATAACTGTGGCCAACTAGTGATAAACCTTATTAATTTTCTGAGTTAATAAGAAGTAACTGGCTCCAAATCAATGATTGTAGAGTGATTCTATCCTCGAAAATATTTATACATTTAACTCAACTCATAAATACATCCACCATTACTGAAGTTGCTAGTAGTAATTTCGTAACCAAGATTCAAAACTAATAAGCCTAGAGTCAAACGCATAGTTATAAAATAATAAAAGAAAGATCCATTAATCGTTTGTTAAATTTTGCCAAGCCCATGTATGAATTGTCAGGTTATTGGAGCTGTTAACAATAAACTTGTGATGCTGAATAATGGAATGAAGGATGAATTCTTGACTTATTTCAAGGATCGACATACCTAAAAACAGCATGCGTAGTGCATGCATACACTTCCCTAGCCCCCTCTTGATGTAATAAGGCTGCACCTTTGGCAATTGTTCCTGTAGCCCAAAAACTAATCAGGAACAATTAATTCAATATCAAATAACAGGACTGGGATGATAATGCTAAAAAATAGAAGGAAAGATATTCATAAGAATTGATCATATAGAGTATTTTTTTTATTTAATGAAAAGGAAGAAAAAATTAGATCCTGAGAAATGTTGACCTGCTGTGTCAATCATGTCATCCACCATAACCGCTACCTTTCCCTTGACATCACCTATTAAATTCATCACCTGCAAACTAGCAAATATCAATATGAAAACCTAACACTAAATCACCTCTAGCTACATCAAGTTATTGCAAAATGAAAGAACCTTACACAGAACCATCATAGTGCTTAAGGGAAAAGATTATAAGTGGATCTAACCTCTGCAACATTGTGCCCATGACGTCTTTTATCCACAATGGCTAGAGGAGCATCTGATAATTTTTTGGCAAATGCACGAGCTCTAGCAACACCCCCAACATCCGGTGAGACCACTATCAAATCATCAGAGCTTATGGTCTTACTGGCCAGGTAATCAAGTATCACTGGCTAGAGGTGCAAGAAGTAGAAAATGAATTAAATTTATTGACAGATAAATTCTTATCAAAGTATTATCAACCATTAAATAAGATTATAGAGAGAAGTTGTTAGCATAAAACTTTAAGTTGAATCAATTATTTATGCAAATTAATGAGCCAGAAAATGTCTCTCGTTCTAAATTTATACTTAAAAAAATAAAAGCTGTGAAAATAACAACACAATCAGTTTATCATAAATTCAATTATAGTAAACGGACCTTTAGAATTCATTTTCATCCTTTTCAGAAATTGTCCGGAATCAATTCTATTTTAGGTTTTTATGTACTATTCAAACCCAGGGATCCGCCCAACCAGTTATGAGTTAAGAAAATGTTCAAGAGCATTCAGATTACTACATACTCAAGCATCCATATCTATGAATAACCTCAACAGAGACCAAACCATTGGGTTATTACCTGACCATATACATGATCCACAGGAATGTCAAAGTAACCCATGGACTGTCCAGAATGAAGATCACAAGCAAGAACACGGTTTGCGCCGGCCTCTGTTATTAAATTTGCTACGAGTTTGGCTGCAATGGATTCACGCCCTTGTGTCTGAAATAGTAATAAATGAATCAATATTGATTTTGGCATTCAGTTTTATACAATTAAATCTAGACTACACAAGAACTTGACACTTTTTCAAAGCTATACAACAGTACCTTTCTATCAGCACGTGCATACCCAAAATATGGAATGACTGCAGTGATGTTTTTGGCTGAAGCTCTTCGACAAGCATCAATCATTATCAAAAGTTCCATGAGATTCTCATTTGCAGGAGGACATGTTGGTTGGACAAGAAACACATCACAACCTCTAACACTTTCTTGTAATTGAACATAAATCTCTCCATCAGCAAAACGCTTTATCTTAATTTTTCCAAGCTCCAAACCCATGTAGCAGGCAATTTCCTATTAAATACGCGTGATAAAAATTATAGATTATGAACAATGTAACAGCTTGAACAACTTAATTTTATATTTGGAACTAATCTAGTTTTGGGAAACATCAGCCAGCATTCGAGCAAGTAATAGGCCAACAGTGGCTGATATTTCTAAATATAGTTAACTAATTTTTGGTATAGTTTTAGGAGTTGTAGCTGCCACTAAGTGTCTTTTGATATTGTCATGATTCTGTTATACTTTGAAACAAAGCTAAAAAAGTGTTTGGTAATACCAACTTTTAGTAAGGCAGTAGGGCCCATACATTTTTTAAATAGATATTTAACATTTAAAATTTGAATCCCACAATAACTTTGACTTCAAAGCCACCACAGCACCAAACAGATCATAATTCAAGGGAAGACTCTGGCTCTACTCAAACTAGGCCGTCATAAACAATTAACGTTGGGCACTCGTGATGGAAATAGTGGAGGGCAAGGCCATTCAAGAGTTAAAAGACCATTGAAGCTATAAAGAGGGGGCGAGCTTTCTGATGAAATAAAGTGAATAGAGATATTGAAATCATGTAGCTAAATATCACATTTGCCAAAGGAAAAACCGGAATTTGTGGCTACAATTGGTTTACTAATGATACCTATGAACTTTACGGGTATGTGTTCCAAAAATTGCATAGAAATGCAGCTACTTTTGTAATGGTGGATCAGTTAAGTATGCTCACTTCATTCATTTCCAGTAAGTCCTTCATGTTCAATGTTTACAAGCTTGATGGTATGTCAAAAATCATGGGTTGCAAAGTTGCATACAAGCCCAACATATCACCCACAATCTAATGTGCAGTAAGAGATTGTTAATAAATGTCTTGAGTAGCATCTGAGATGCAGGGAAGGAGACAAGCTTGGCTAAATGGTGATGCAACACATCATACAATATATCAGCTAGAACCACTCCATTTGATGTGGTCTATGTACAAGCACATCCTACATGAATAACCTAATGTTCCTGGAGTAAGTAACATAGCTGCAATGGCACTAATCACAGATTCTACAATTTGAATACTTAATGAATTTTATACAAGCTAAAAATTGAGTGAAGCAACAAGCTGATAGACACATAATTCAGCATGAGTTTGAAGGAGACATGTGTACTAGCCACTTTGACAAATCTTAAATAGCTATTAAAAATAAACTAACAAGCTATCACCCTGATTCCTTGGACAACATAAGACAACACAAAGGATTGGAGAGACATCATATAAGCTGGGTTTGCCTTCAGATGCTCAAACCCATAATATGTTTCATGTCTTAAAAAAGATCCACAGAGGTGCAGTGACTCAATCTAAACTCAAGAATAATCCAGTTACACGAGTGTTGGCGCAACAGTGCAATTCCTTAACAGAGGAGGTAACATGGAAAAATCTCTCTATCAACTACAACAACTGGGCTTACTTAAGCAATTTCATCAGCAAAAGAATACCTATTGTTTGTCCATTTGTTGTTTTTTCTTCCCATTCTTAACCCATAATACCAAAATTAGTTTTAATTATAAGTGATAAATTAAATTAAAAATTGAACTAACCTGAGAGAGTGCAGGATTAGAAGTGCCCGAAAATATCCGGATTCTGGTATCATTCTTGTTCGTTGTTGAATTATCTAGATGGGATTTTGAAGCCAATAAATCGTTATTAAGGGTCGGAACAATTGGAATTCCATTCGCAAACTTCAACGGTTCAGCCACATTACACCTCTTGACACCAAAACCCAAACCCACATACATAAACAATTAAAATATTAAACAAAGCTAAGTATTTCAACAGGAAAGAAAATGAATATAAATTACTTACTACACGATGCTGAAATGGGAGGCGAAAGCGAAACGAGGGCTTGCTCCGGTTGCTGATGAAGCTCAAAGTTTTTGAACAAGTAAATGGCGAGTGAAGAAGAGTACCCATTTTTTTTTTGGCAAAATTATAAAGTGAATCAACTAGTAAGGGCTAAAGAAAGAAAGACGGAGATATATTATACAACTGGGACTTGTTGACTCTCAGAGTTCGCCTTCATTAGGGTAAGAAAACAGTTGGGCGGTTTGGCTTTCTGGTTATGATTTGGGTTTAAGAAATCGGACTAGATGTTTCCATTGCCTCTCAAATTTTTACAACTGGGGTTAATTTCAATGGTACCCCTACAGTTATATTTATTAACAAGTATAAAATTACCTTTTCGTAACTGTAAGTTAACTACCAACATCCATTCAGTTATATTCTGTTTAAAGTAAACAGGTGCCAACTCTGTATAATTTACTTATTTATTCTAGAGATGACCAACAGGCTGGGCCAGGCGTGATCCAATATTATTTAAACCTATTGTGCCAGTATGGCCTCAGCTTCGGGCTCATGCATCGTTCTGATTAGGTACCAAAGATGCCGTCTTGTAATTTAAATTAAATTTTTTTTTGCGGTATTTATTTAATAAAATAAAAATGAATAGTAAAATGATAAAAATAAGATATTATTGTCATTTATGTTATATACCAGTGTCGCCCTCTAAAAATTAGTACAATCAAATATTATTATAATATTACTTAAATAAAAGTCAACTATATCAAACATATCTTTAATTAGAATATCTTATGCAATGAATCTAACTACTATTTACATATACTCACCCACGATTCACCTCAAACAGTTAGTTGGGTCCACAATATTATAGTTCACTTGATAACGTACTAGACTTAGGCTTGGCCTAAGGTCTATTTTTGAGTATTAACAATTATTTATTTCATTAAATAGATATTAACAAAATATTAAAATAAAAAATATACTGTGCTACATGTCATTTTGACGAATATATTAAATTATCCTTATTTCCATCAAATAACATAAATTTCAACAATAACACTTAAATACAAATTTTTATACAAATGAATATAAAAAAAATTATATTACTGCTATAGGTCTATATAATTTTCTTTTATTATCATAAATATTTCAATTTATAAAAAATAAAATATATGACAATCATATAATATATCCTATTAATTTGTATAAACAATTTGGAAACTACATGCTCCTATAAGCGTATAAAATAAAAACATTCAACTCAATTTTAGGAAGAAAGCATTTCTAAATTCTAACGCTCAACCATTTCTCACACTATAGGAGGATGCATTTGTTATTGAATGAAATATATATTTATTTCTAAGCATCAATATCAACAGAAAACAGCAAATGCCCCATAATATTTTAGTAGAAGTTTTAGGCTTATAATATGAATGGCCTCTTTAACAAGAGTTTCTGGTGTTGCAGACCACCATTCTCCATATGCATAGAGGCAGTGAAAACCTGTTCAGGCTCATTGGTAACATGAATGGTTCAATATCGAAGCATATCTCGGTGTATTCTATTCAGGGATCTGCATGCCTCTTAGGTCATCAAAATGCACTGAAGGGAAAGAACATAAGTAGCAACAAGAGAAATGAGGCACACTCGTCATCACTGAACCACAAATAACAATGAGATCAACTGAGACTATTAGAAGGTTTGTACATGGTCTAATAACATTATCCATGGACTATAACAACGCAGAGTTGTTACGGCCATGGCCTTGTGGTTTAGTTTCCGTCAGCCAGTAGCCAGAAGTTCAACTGTGAACTTTTTGCAAGTTTGTACAGCAGAGAATTGCTTCCGATGTGCAAGCATTGTTTCCTTTGGTACTGTTATGTTTTGCTAGTTTACAGTTAGGAAATAGAGGGCCAGAGACATGTCCCTCTTAAAAGTGGGATTTACCCCACTTGTCAACAGAAAAGGCAGGACTCAAAATATGTTTAGAATTGTTGTCCTATTTTACACTAAAAGCACCACAGCAAAGAATTTAGTTGACATCTACATCCAATCATTTTATTGTATAGCAAGCTGTGAACGAAGTCATGGTACTTCAATCCCAAACAAACCATAAAATTAACAAACAACAAGCCTAATATGTTTCCAAACTATAGATACACAAATGGTACCTAGCAACTCATATTCTCACAGCAAGCAGTTGGCAGTCTCGGCAAGATCCAGGAAAGCAAGATACCGTACAAACATTTAGAGTAGATTATATGTATTCTTCTATATACATGGAGTTGTACTCACAGCATATTCAATTTGAAACCTTGTTTGATTCATTATGGTGACGCACCAGCCGAGCAGAAGAGTAAGCTGAGAGTGCCGATCCAGTCATACTCACTGAGTGCTTGACAATACCTACACTTCTCTTTGTAGCCAACCAAACAATGCAGAAGAACCCAATCCAACCTGATAAACACAAATTTTACCCGAAACAGAAGTTGAAGAAATGTGAAGTTATATCTATAGCTGAAATGCCAAAAGTATTTTCTTATCATTAAAACCTAGATAGAAAGTTTAATATGTTATTAGCTAGCTCATATTTAATCATATTTGTCCTTCATTATGAATTTCTGGTCTTAAGCCTATATAAGCATTGTGCTAGTTCACAACTCTGAAATACAGAAAATTTTATCTTTTCTTTTCTTCTCATATCTTATTTTACCTTCGTATTAACAATTATAAATGAGACTCCGCCTAGCAACCAAAGACTTTTCAGAAGAAAATTTGGATAGATGAGCCACATAGCACACTAGCAGGTGTTAATGAATGGACATGGACAGCACCTGACACCACCAAACCCCCTACAATGACTCACAGACATGTAAGAGAGAGAAAAGAGTGTGGCAAATAGGGAAATGTGGGGAAGATATAGAGAGTTTTCAAGAGAGGCCTTGAATTATGTCATGTAATTTTGACCATCCAATTGATGCCACATCAACTGGGATGGAAAAAATTTGGGATAATAATTGTAAAAAGTAATACTATTCAGTAAACTGGCAAATTAATAATGAAATTTGAACCATTAAACACAAGCAGTTAGAAGTTCAGCCGGTTCAATTCTAAATGTTGTTAAAATGACTTAAAAAACATTTTTCATAGTTCAACTTCATAAATAATTCAAATCACTAAATCATAAGGAGCTCGTGAGAAAAATCTTGGACTATATTATCCTTAAGAAACAAAGTAAAGAAAAAAGGTGTGAGAGCCAATATCTATACCTGTAGCTATCAGAGCAGCTACAATTGCTGAAATTGTTGCAGCAGAAATAACAAAAGCAGCAACTGATAATGCCCCAATATAGATAGCAGTTACACAAGCAAAGAAAATTGCCAAGAAGCCTCCTGCCGCAGCCAAAGAAATGAGAAGGGAAATGATAATGGCATTGACAGTTGCAGCTAGAAAGAAAAGCATAAACACAAGCAACCCTGTCAGGGTAAGAAGAGTAATTGTCCCAACCTGCACGAATTTTAGAACGCATCAAAAGAAATTCTGAAAATAAAACCTCAACAATTTTAATACAAGTAATAAAATATTTGAGGTAAGCAAAAAGATAATTTACAGATGCTCATAAAGAAAGAATCATTTATGTACCCTACGTTGTTTAAGAAATATAACTTCTCAGGAAAAAACTAATATGCTTGAGGTGGGAAGAATGATAGCAAAGTTTGGAAACAAGAAAGTAGAGATTTTGTAAAAAAATAAAGTTTCAAAATCCATCAATGCATACTGAACAATCTTCAGTAAATTCAGAATTTAAATCATAAGAAGCCATTACTTATCATCTCACGATTCTATGTCATTTACTGAAATACAGCTCTGACACGTATAATATCAAACAGGCATTAGTTGATAGGAGGTTAATCCACGGGTTTGAGACCAAGACCTCTCAGCCACAATTTCTTGTCCAGGTAGAGAATAAGATAGTGAAAAACAGAGAGACAGAAGTAGGAAGAAAATTGCGAAACTCCAGGTGTTTCATGAAAGAGTATTTGTAGAACATCAGTAACACTTTGCCACTGGTACACAAGAATTCCAAACTCCAGCAAGAGACCAATATTTCAACAGCCTTTTATAATCATCCATCCTCAATATTCCGGAGAATCGCAATATAAAATCTCCAAATCTTAACCGCTTATTTTTTGTAAACTGGAAGTCCCTCAACCTTCATGGGTTCACTGTTTCCCCAATTGTGGAATATTACCAAACCCAACTACTCAGGATATAGCTAAATCCTTCGTACCCATTATTCCTCACTACCTTGACCAAAATCCTCAGTTACTTTCCACTTGAAGTCCTAGAAAAATCTTCCATGTGAAATTAAATCACTCCTTTAAACTAACTCCATTTTGGGTCTTCTTCGCAAATTATAGGACCATTCTCTTTGCCTATTCTCAGCCTATCCTCAAAAACTGCAACAAACCTCTTGACAAACATAATCATTTTTCATTGCATACCTTACCTTAATGACATTAACCTAGCCAAACTCACCTTGGGAAATAATTTTTGGGTCATTTTGTATCCTCACTGCCCTGCTTATATACCACATCCAGCTCTTGATACTATTAATTTAATGTGATATGTCAATAAAGAACAAAAAATTTCTTCACTCCACCGTCTGAGAAAATATTTCTAAGCATTCAGTTTTTTCCATATTAATCTACTTTCCAAAATATAAATCCTAACTCAAACACCGCCTCAAACAAGTACTGTTACTCAATAACTAAAAGAACAACAATTCCCAACATAATTAAGAGTTGTTTCAAACAAAAAACTATCTCTCAAACAAGTAGCAGGACAAGTTGCTTATAAATTCTTAGACTTTCTCAGAAATTCTTCAATTCAAATACTCAAACAAATATATTTTGCAAATATACAATTAACTGATCATGGTATTAAACTCAAACCAAAAATTTGTAAGAACGCAATGAGGAAAAAAAAAGTTACTGACGGAGATGACAAAGAGAGCGCGGATAGGTCCGCCTCTACGAGTCCATTGAAGGACATCCCTGCAAGTGTTTCTCGAAGCTTCGCGAAGGTGAGGAATATTATCGGAAAGAGATATTTTGATCCGTTGTATAAGAGTATTAGATTCAACGGCAGCTGGATCAGGGAAGAGAATCATGTAGATCAACCGGTGTAAAAGTCCGTAGATTGTTTCATCTCTCCGTTGATAAGTTCCTTTATGTTTCTTGTTCTCCTCACCGTTGGTGTCGACTGAACCATAAGGTTCTTCATCCATTCTTTCTGACTGACACAAGACTCGGACAAAGATAAAGACCAGTAATCGACTTTCCTTGTTTCATTCCACTGAAGCAGTAATTCATTCCCTTTATGATGGGATGTTGAAGTTCACTTGGAATTTGGAAATCAAATCAATCAGAATTTCAAGGACACGTGTCTTTGTCATATTATGTTATTTGTGGCCGTTGGATTGGTTGGTAAACCTCATCCCATTACGAGGGAGACCCACAATTAAATCTTCAAAATTGTTAGGAATATAAATCATTCCTACAAACAATTTTTAAGCATAAATACCATACTATATTGTTGACATGTCTTGTACTATTTACATTTTTTCCTCCACATTTTCTCTTTTCTTAAAAAATAGGAGATAGAGTAATTATAAAATATAGAGGCATCAATTTATATTAAAGTTGAATATTTTAAATATTTATTATTATTTTATTAAAAGATATTTATTTTCACATTTTCACAGTCGGAATAAAAATATTATCAGAAAGAAACATATAATAATAACCCTACTCTTGGAAGCACTTTGAAAATTCCAACAGTATATTCAATCAGTAAAAAATTGATCCTGTTTTTCAAATATTCCCATTTCCTGCAAGTGTCAATCCGTTTAATTATTAACAAATTAATATTTGCAATCGTAAATGCCAAAAACAATATCAACACATTAAATGAAAACTATTTCATCCTGATATTATCTGAAATCTGATAAAGAAGTTTAGAGACATACCCTTTATAATATGTTACATATACCCCTTCTATATTTCTTTCTCAATTCTGATAACAAACATCAAACTCCTTATCAGATTATTTGTATTAATGTTCTACAACACAAAATAAGCATACAACACCTAAATGAACATGTCTATGCATACAAGTGCAGATGAAACCTATAATTACAGAAAATGTGGAAACTCCGTTGCTCCCAAAGGATCGAAAACAGCAGAGAACCAACCAGTATCACATTCTACTGTCATTCCAGAAGCTCGTGGATATAATTTAATCAGCAATGGAATTTGTATTCTTCAGGATAGCATTTTGAAGAATGAATTTACTGTTTCACTCTCTTGGCCTGGCCAACCAGAGGGAACTGAGGGCTCGAAGCCTTGAGAAATAGTCATTAATTGCGAGCAGCGCACGGGCTGATTGTCGGGTAGTCAATATTCGATGCATTTGCTGTAGAGTTTGCTGGCGCAGATTATCAGCCTGGTGATTGTTAGAAAAAAACAATGATCAGAAATGACAGTTGTCAAAGGGGAAGAAATTAAAGTATTCCAGATTCTAATAGTAATGAAGATGAGGTATGCCATATTGCAACCTTAAAAAATTGCAGAACAATCAATCATTTAACCAAAAGTAACAGAATATTGTGAAAACAATTTCCACGTAGTTAAGTAACATGACTACTGCAAAAAATTATATTGACATAAAATCGACATAACTGTACATGCACTAGCAAAGTTGTGCTCATTTGTGGTCAGCACAAATTAAATACACCAGAAATCAGACAGTGATCTCAATAGCAATCCCAGTTCCTTGAATAAGAATAATAAAAATAAAATGATTTTTTTCACCGAAAGGCATCCAATCTGAAAAAAATCCTAACTATATGCAATTTTTACATCTATTAATTCTGTTCCACAAGATATTAGCATACAGAAGGTCAATATGACACATAAGAAAGAGCAAACTGACAGGTGTGTTCTCCAATTCTTATCAACGAGTCAACAGATAACAAAAATAAGAATACTGAAGAAGCTAATTCAAAACCCAGCTATTATGAGGCACCAAATTTTGATTTCATGTCATTTCTCTTTCATTTTTTTTATTCTTTTGGTATTATTAATCAATCTTCACATAGAATCGGCATGCTCAAAAGAAGTTGAATCAAAGTTAAGAAGCAAATTACTTGACGAAGGAATCCTTCAAGGGTTCCTAGCTTTCCCATAGCCATAGCCATTTGACCCATGTAGTTTGCAACATTCCCAGATGATCCCGACGGGCTGGGTGAACCAGTAGCCAATGTCTCAGCTAGAGATTGTTGCAATGCATCCATTCCTTGTGAAAGAGCATCTTCAGCCTGATGGGATGATTGCTGCAAGTTGTAGATGGACATCAACTGCTGCTCAGTCAAAGGCTCTAATTGATTCACAAGAAGCTGCAGCAGCATTGATTCATATCAAAAGCAGAGCACATAAGCTGATTGCTAAACCAAATGAAAATGATGTATAGAAAAGTAAAACAAATAGTCAGATGAAACCAGAATGGCCAATTTGAAATGATTTTGCTGTATTTATTATTACACATGCACCTATAACATCAATAGGAATAAACCATAGAAAAAGAGGTACAAAGGCCACAATGATACTGTATTGGCATAACTAAGGGCTATTGAGCTCTTTGTTTCGTGTC
>JAWDEX010000023.1:2698845-2709334 GCA_035221805.1 Trichilia hirta
GCATCACAAATGTTAAATACTTGCATAGAAAGATTACTTAGAATTAAGGTAAGAAATAAAAGGTTTATAAATAACTAAGCTCGAGTTTGTTAGTGCCTATCAAAGATTTATAAAGTAACAGTTATGAATAAAGGGAAAGTTAAAGGTGAGAATTCGCTTTTGATTCATTAAGGTTTTTTGAAGGCATGTGTTTTATAAAAAAAAATTGATGTAGTCTAACAGATCATTGTTACTTTATTGAGTCTTTGAGTTGGGTGTTAATATGTGAAGCAAGAATGCGCATCAAATTTGCATTTACATGATTGATTTTAGTACATTTTTAATTTTTTATGTGATGGTATGTTAAATTATTGCATGTGTATGTGCACATTGTGTGTAATTAATTAGAAACTCTCATGAGACTTCACTCCTCCACCAAGGGTATCCTAGGGTTTTAAAAAGCTTATTGCATATGTTAAATGCAATCATAAGTCTTATAAAGGAGGATTAAGTAGTTTGTTAGTTTAGTTTAGTTAAGCTTCTTTTACTTAAGACTAGCAAAATTTAATTTTTGAGGGAATTTGATTAATTAGATTTTGTTAAGTCTTTTTGGCTTATATTTTATAGTTTTATGAGTATTTTATTATTAATTTTATATTTATTTGTTATTTTTGTATTGTAGGGCCTGATTTTCAAAAGTTTGGCAAATGAGTATTTAGAAATTATTTTATGTAATCAGTAATTTTTTTGGTCATAACTCACAATATAGATGTCAGAATGAGATGATTTTAAGTTTGTTGAAAGCTACCTTAAATGGTTAAAAACTTTTATAAAGGCAACAAGAGTAGTTGAAGACATTAAGGCCATCAAATTAATGATGGAATGGAGTAAATAATGTGCTAGAAATAGAACTACTAACACTATAACAAGTTTTCTGCTCCTACCACACCAAAATATGGGTAAAAAGAACTAGCAAACAGAGGAGTTGGAGCTATAGCAGGGCATTCTGGTACTGCACACCAACCTAAATTTGGAAGTTACTTTATGTTTTGTTTTTTCATTATTCTTTCCCTTATTGCTTTCATTTTTGAGGGTTATAAAAAAGAGAGTTATTTTATGAGAAAATGAGGAGTTTGGGACACCTAAAAGCCTTGAAATGAAGCCATAACATATTGGATTACAAACAAAATTGAAAAACTAAGGTAAAGATATTATTGAGTTCTTTCTATCTCTTTTTTTGTATTTTTAATTTTGTTGATTTGTAATCATGAATTTTATGGCTATTGGTGTTTAATTTGTTCAAATTAAGCTAAACTTTTTATCTAAAGGATTGATATAGTTTAGTTGTCGAATCTATTTTTGAATACTATGATTTGATTATTAATGAATTTGATTATTGTTTGTTCATATTATTCAATGCTTTATACTTTCAAACTCTTGGTCATGATTTGAATGATTATATATTTGAATTCTTTTACTTAGGAGAGTAAAATTTGAATTAGACTATGAATAATATGACAAGGTTTATCAATAAGTTAAAAAATGATTAAACTCTTAAAAAGCATATAGAATAGATTTGTGTTTAATATATTTTGTGATTTAATTTGTGATAGGGATATTAAGAATAGGTTTTGGAATAGAATTGTTTGCCTTGAAAGAGGAGTTAAGTATATAAATTCTTATTTTATAAACACAATTCTATAGAGGGCTTAAGAGAGTATTTAAAAATAAGCGTATACAATAAACGAAATCAATTCTCTAAATTAATCTTACTTAAATTTCAATTTTGAAAGTGTTACATTAATTATTTTATTTTATAGTTTGATTATTTAAATTTTAGTTTAGATTATTTTCTTTTATTACTATTTTTTAGATAAAATTTAGAATTAATTCACTCATAGGTATTGAGAGACTTTTACTTACTTCCCTAAAGATACGATAACCTTCCTTACCTTAGGTTATAACTTGATACTATCTACTTGCGAATAAAATTAGCACATTCCGATTAGTGTGAATAGTGATGTGAAAGGGTTTATATTTACTCATGTTTAGTTTACAGTGAATTTAAGGGGTCACACATATTAATCGATAGTTGATAATAGATATAATAAATATAATTAATTTAGTTAATGATATTTTCTAATAATAAAAATTAAATTGCTTTGATATATTGTTTAGAAGGCAATTTTATTCTTTAACATAAATAATAAATTTCTTAACAAAGATGCGTTAGCACCCATAAATTCGAAAAATATTTTAATAATTTTTAAAATACTGTAAATATGATTTATAAATATATTAGAGACTGAAAAAAGATATATCAATTTATATATTAATAAATAAATAAATTTATTTATTAATTATTAAATAAATTTATTTATTAATTATTAAATAAATATTATTTAATTTAAATAAATTCTTATCTGACAACCAGCAACATGATAAGTTGCCGTGTGTCAAAATTTTATGAAATCTTATTTATATATTTTCACATGAATAGCTTAGATTAATTTTTTTAATTTATTAACTAAGGAATTAAAAGATATAAATAAATCTTCTTTAGTTGATAATTTATATGTTTGAAAGTCAAATAATTATTAATTATTATTTATAATAATAATAATTAAAATTTCTCTCTCTAACTTGTCATTATTATTTGACTAATAATTGATAAGATCAATTAATTTAAATTAATTGATTTAGAATTAATTTTGTAACCTACCAATAAGAAGTTGTCATTTGTTGAAGCATTTATTAGCAAAAAAAATAAAATAAACTATTAGTATTATTCCTTTTATAATTCCATCCATCCACTACTGCAAAATAGGAGAAAGAATTGCTTAGAATAAAACATAAGAGAGAAAAGGAAATAATTACATTAATTTCGAATGTTTCTTATTAGAAAGGAATATTTTTTTAAGGTCGAAAAATTTTTACTTTGTTAACGAGTTTGTTTCAAATTTCTTAACATAAAATCAGAATCATCTTCATTAATTTAGCATATGGATATGCTTGGAGATAATTAAAAATGATTACCTGCTCAGATTTAATTGAGGAAAGATATAATTTATATTATATACGTGTATAAATGCTAAATTTATATTATTATAAAATACAAGAAATCAAATGACTCAACAATTGGAGCTACAAGATATGTGTATATTAGATTCCCTGCACTAGAAAGGTAGGGAAGCCACAGGTTTCAAGATCTCTATCATGCTCCAGAAGAGTCATTTTTAGCAAATGACAATGGAGAAATGGGGAGTGTTGTCTTAACAGGGGCTTCATCCACCACTGTGTTCTTTTTCCTTGTGGCTGGTGGTGTGTAGAGATTTCTCAGCATGGGTGGATGCCCACGTGGAATGAGTAGAGGGAATGCAATTCCGAGTGGAAACAATGCCTTAGGTTTCGGTAGACTACCACGTCCTCCGTTGGATGGTGCGTTTTTCGCCGTTGATCCCAGTTTCTTCGAAAATCCCTTTTCTTATTTTGGACAAATTCTAAGAAGATCTTGTTATTTAAAGGTAAGAGATTACTCCCAGGAAGGGATAATTTAATTATAAACTATATTGTCATACAATTACGAAAAAGAAAAAGAAAGTGCTCTCTTGAATTAAGAAATTAATAATAGTTGTAATCCCATCAATTAGACCCGTCTCCTTTAAAGTCAAGGCTTGTACATGAATAAGCTGCTTGCTTACTACACACAACATATTTTAAAATCATAAATGGTCATATAATATCAACAATAGGACACTTGTCGAAGAATTTTATTTAATATCAATTAAATTAAGAGGTATATATCTAAAATTTTCTCTCAAAGTAACTCCAATAACCCTCTCTCATTAGAGTTCCCTTCTAAATAAAAATTCTAATTATTGATAAAACAAAATTATCAATCAAAAGGATTCACATCGATAAAAAATTTAAAATAAACGCTACTTAAGTTGGTTCTTGATATTGAATATTGATTGCAATAATTTTATTCCATATTTTGAAAATTAAATTTTTTAGAAAAGATATTTGAATTTAATAAATATTAATATTTATTAAGGATTAGTTGTTTATATTTTGGGAGGATAAAAAATACATTTTATAGTTTCAACCAATTACAAATATTCTTTATGTTTTTTTTTTTTTTTTTTTTGGTGATAAATTCTCTTCTCAAATTTATGTAATTTATATAATTTGTTGTATAATTTTATGTATGTTTAAAATAAATTTTATATATTTTTAAAATTATAAAAATATTTGTCCTAAATTTTAAATTTGAAAAAAAAATATTTATTATTAAAGTACTTATAAAAGATATCTTTAAAATTATAAAAATATATATATATATTTGTCCATCAATTTTAAATTTAAAAAAAATTTAAAAAAAAAATATTTATAATTCATTAAAAAGATAGTAATATTATAGGGGCATTTGTCATTCCCCTGTATTTTTATGCTACGTTTTGTCGCCCACGAATAAATTATGGATTGACAGCACATGGAATTGGGTAGAAGCTGACGCTACGTTTACTGTAATGCCACCATTATTGACTAAGGGACAACCCAATCCTCATCCCCATGAAACACGTACAACTGTTAAGAAAAATGCAGTTACCCTACGCGCAAATAAGAAGCGTGCAATATCTCTGTAGATTGGCGTGTGGTAGAGTGCGAGATGAATAAATTATTTTAAAGAAATTTTAACAGGAATATACATTACGAATACAAAGACAATAAAAACCAACAACAGTAGTATATCAATTGATGGTGTACTTGAAATGATACTACAAAAAAAATATCATATATTAATTTTTTTATTTAAATATTTTTTTTACGAATGTAAAGAATTATCTATTTATTATGATCATTAAACGTATTTAAAACTTTGTTTGGTATTTAAGTAATTTTATTGTATTTTAAAAATATAATATATATATATAAAATATTAAAAATTAAAATTTATCATTAATTATTATATTGAATATTAAAAATTTAATTAAAAAGAGTTCCTAATATTCAAATTTTGTATTAATATTTAAAGAATTTCACTAAATTTAATTTAAAAAATTCAATAAACAAGTACTATACCACTAAAATTTAATTTAGGATGGGCTTTTATTTTTGCAGTCTGGAGTGAGGTAAAAATAAAAATAAAAAACAAATTTCTGATTTATACGTATTGGCCACTGAGTGTGTGGAGTGGTTTCAAAGGGCGCGTGGTGTATTACCTCATAACCTGACAGATTTGCATGTGTTACAAATACCCATGCTAAGGAAAATTATAAAGACGTCGATACAGAACAGAAGTTTCTAGCTCAGAGCCAGCGCAATCATTCTCAGCCACTGACTTCTCCCAATTTATTGTAAAGTAATAGAACAAATATATTTAACTCATTCTTGTTTTGGGTTCACTTGATAATAAAATTGTTTGGGAGACATTCGATTTAGTTCTGGGTACAAGGATTCAGAGTAATTATTATGGCTGAGAAAGGGAAAGAGAAAGGAAAAGAGAAAGAAGATTTCTTTTTGTTGAATGAGGAAGAAGCACAAGATGATTTAGAAGAGAACAAGATTGAGAGTAGTAGCTCTAGCACTAATGGAGAAGAAGGAGAAGGAGAAGAAGAAGGGGGAGGAAGTCGGGAATCTTTCTTTTCACAGCAATGGCCACAGAGTTACAGGTAATTAACTTCTCCTCTTCAATATTTATTCATACCCTGTTAATTAATAATATATTGAGTTCCATTTTGTTTGGATTGTTTGAGGGAATATTCTGACTAATTTGTCATTTGAAATACTGTCATCATCTGATTACAGAAACGTCATGATTTTAGAAATATTCAATTTGACAGTTTTGAAATATGATTTTTTCTTTCTTCCAAATTTGGAGTATGCATCAACAATTGAAACAGGCACAGCCCGAGTTTTTTTTTGTATTTAGAGTGATTCTACTTTTTATTTATGTAGTAGTTTTTGAATTTTGTACATTGCATTTTGCAATAAAGAAATTTTCTTCATCCTTCCAAGCCAAGTTTTTCCTCTCCAATGCTGCAAATTGGATTGAATGGTCGGTAAATAAGTTGTTGAAGATGGAGAACCTCATCTTTTCCTTAGGATATGTTTTGCGTCTGTAGTTTTTCTTGCTTTGACTTTAAAAGAACAATAATTAAAGTGTTAGTAAATATCAACTTTTGCTTGGAAGCCAATGTTTCCTACTCATTCTTTCACTTGTAATCTAGAGATTTCATCTCATAATAGTCGTGGCTTCAAAGCTACAAACCCCTCAGTCCCAAACACACCCTTTGTTTCTTTGGTGGAGAAATCATTTGATTTTTTAAATTTACATATTTAAGGCTAAGCACTTTAAAATATCATTTATATCATATTGGTATGAATTGATAAACGCAGTGCTCCATTATAGGAAGCAATCTTCTGCTCGGTTTGGACAAACTATTAGGTTTGTAAAACTGTATTAAAATATATCTGCCAAAGTATAAACTTGGGTACATACATAGAAGAGGAACTAGGTCAGAATTTTACTAGTTATGGAAAGAAGAACTAGCAATACGATAACCTTGGGTACATAGTATCACTTTACTGAGTTAGGTTGATGAAAGTAATATGATTTGTCCGAAAATGTTAAACTTTCTTCTTCTTTTTCTCCTTAAACGAGATTGATTTTTTGAGGACATAGACAACTCTTCTTGAACTCTGGTTTGCTTTGTGATAGTATTTTGTTAGGTGATGGAAGGTTTTTACAAGAAGTCATATGTTCAGTTTTTCTTGGATCCCGGAAACATCAGTGGCCAAAATTGGTTGTGGTGCTGGTTGATAAGCAGATCTTTCTTCCTTTTTTTCCACTGAAAATGTTGGAGCAAATTCATCAGGTCTTTTGCATATTAAGTGGTCATGAAGTTGTTGCATTTGTCATACTGGAGACTACTGTAAAAAGTTATTGGAGTGATTTTGGGATGAGTTATGGGATATTGTCTGGTTGGAGCAGAAAATTGTCAGTTCATTATCTCTTACAATGCATAATGTATGTTAACCATACATAGGACATCCGTTCTTTTAACACGCATGCTTGAGTTCAATTTATCATTGATCCTAACTATTCAGCATGGCCACTATGTTTTGATTTACTATTTCTGTTTGCTGGAAGTCATATTTTCTTACAAAAGGTAAAAGTTTTAAATGTATAAAGTTTATAGTCTGGAGAACTAAATTTCATGGTTGAGCCCTATCAATTAAGCATTGGCTTTTACTTCTTTGTATGATATTAGCTTTAAACAACATCCTTGTATTGTGGAGACCAGAAAGTTGTGGAAAAGAAGACAAGCTGTTAGCATAGATTCTAATGTAGGAAATATATCTCATTTTCTTCTCAGCTCATCTATGCAGCAATAGGAAAGTATGAATTAATGCTTTTGTCAGAGAGAAATTATCCAAAAAAGAATCTTATTCCAATGAAGTGATTTTTTGAAAGGGTTTATCTCTATTATCATATTTTACCTTGTATAGTATTTTCCTTGTACCCAGTGATTCAGACTAGAAGTGGATTGCGTAGTTCACATGTCCAATGCCTAACATATGCAGTGTGTTTTAATATTAGACCAGGTTAACATATTATGATGCTTTAGGGACTTTTCTCCTTTGCACTGAATTCGTACAAGTGTGCCTTTATTTTCACAGGGAGACAACTGATTCTTACACAATTGCGGCTTCACCATATTTTGGGAACCTTCAACCTTCGCCTAGCATTAGGTATTCAAGCTTCCTCAGTCATTACAGAAATAGTTTGGACCTGGATGCAAAATCCCCTTTTTTGTCTGAATTAGAAAAGAATTATAAAGTGGAGGACTTGGAAAGGATCTCAAGGACTCAATCATCATGGTCAGAGAAAGCATCATTATATAAGCAACTCACTGGAGAATTACCCCTTGCTCATGGTTGTAGCTTCACTCAAACTGTTTTTAACGGTAAGTTACACCACTACAAAAGTTTCTGTCCTTTATCTCTGATTTCTTGCTGTATTTTACATGTCCTGGAGGTTATTAATAAGGTTTATGATGATTATTTACAGCAATGTGGGACAAATTTACAAATATTAATATATTCATTTCATTGCGCGCCTTTTGTGGTTTATTCTAACCAGATGTACAAGGAAAGTGGCAGAGGGTTAAATTTGAACTAAAAACTAGTGGAAAATTATGCTGCTATGTGAATGTTTTCAGTTTATAGTTTTTCTTGCTGATTTTGATGTATCAAATCACTCTGGGTAGGAATTAATGTAATGGCTGGAGTTGGACTTCTCTCAACTCCATACACAGTGAAAGAAGCAGGCTGGGCTAGTTTGTTAGTGCTGCTTCTTTTTGCAGTTGCCTGTTGTTATACAGCTTCTCTAATGAGACATTGCTTTGAGAGCAAAGAGGGCATTCTTAGCTATCCAGATATAGGTGAAGCTGCCTTTGGCAAATATGGACGTCTTTTTATATCGGTAAGTTGGTAACTTAACGCAGCGGTAATGGTAATTATATGTTGTTATTCTTCATGTTGCTTCAGATGGGTACCTCCTAGCAATTCATTGGTTGTAATGGGTTCATCTCTCAACATTCCTTGGATTCAACCTAGATAACTGAGGTTGCAAGGTTTTGTAGTACTCAGTTTTCAGAACTTGGGGAACATGGAATGTCTAGAGATTTTGGGCTTCATAAAAGGCAAATAAAATAAAAATAAAACGGAAAAGGAAACAAAGAAAGGAAATGTAATTCTTCATAGTTAGATGTCTTTTGTGTTCAACATTCTTACGCGTGTTTTTGCAACTTGGTGCAGGTGATCTTGTACACGGAGCTATATGTAAGCGAAACACTAAGCAAAATTTTACATTTTCTTATAACTATATAGTAACGATTCTCAAGCAGGTTTCTAATATATCCTTTTCTATGGGCAGTCATATTGTGTGGAATTTATTACTTTGGAAGGAGATAATCTGTCCAGGTTATTCCCAGGAACATCCTTGGATTGGCCTGGTTTGCATTTGGATTCTATGCACTTCTTCGGAATTGTGACTGCCCTCGTTGTCCTACCAACTGTTTGGTTGAGGGATCTTCGTGTGATTTCATACCTTTCAGGTGTCGCAGACTTGTAATTGAATTGTTAATGATTTAATAAGCATATCCATATTAATTCACCTCTTTTGTTTTGCAGCTGGTGGGGTCATTGCGACAATCTTGATAGTACTATGTGTATTTTTCCTTGGTACAGTGGATGGCATTGGTTTCCACCATACTGGTCAAATGGTTAACTACAGTGGCATTCCATTTGCCATTGGTGTTTATGGATTTTGCTATTCTGGGCACTCTGTTTTTCCAAATATCTACCAGTCGATGGCTGATAAATCAAAATTCACCACGGCATTAATCATATGGTAAATAAGGTTTTATTTTATTGTATCTGGTGGTAATCTTACTTAGACTTCCTTTTTATTCCTCACTCATTACTTTTTGTGCAGTTTTGGTTTGTGCGTTCTAATATATGGGGGCGTTGCAGTAATGGGATTTCTTATGTTTGGTCAAGGTACCTTGTCTCAGATAACTTTGAACATGCCCCCTCATGCGTTTGTTTCAAAAGTTGCATTGTGGACAACGGTAAGTATGGGATTCTAGATTTTTGCTCAGATTATAAAAGTCTCTTTCTATTGTTTCTTTGAGAGTAGGGGTGAGCATGTTCTGTTTTTGTTTAGTTTTTGTTGTATCTAGGTCACAAACATTTGGTAACTCAAAATATAAACCAACCAGAACAGAATTAGTTGGCAGGAAAACTTGACCAGGTTGAAAAAATTCAATTTCCCAAAATATAAACTGAATAGAATAAAATTTGATTGGCTATTTGAGTTCAGTTTGGTCTGATTTTCAGTCTCCAGCCAATCCTTGGGCCTTTTTTTTCACCAATATGTTCTTTGTTCAATTCCATTTTTTCTTTATTCCTTTTATTTGGCTCATCTAAATTAAAATGTACCATTAGGTCCAAATAAGAAATACTATATTCCCGATTTAGTAACTAAATTCATTATTAAAGTACAAAAGAAAGCAGTAAAAATACAACCTCTGTCAACTGATTTTGGTATCAACTTGTGCTCATGCAACATTCAGTACATTGACAAATAACTGATCAAAAAATAAAATCCAAAATCACTCTTGAAAAGTAAACAATTATAGAAACACAAACATAATAAAAAGGGGTAATGAAAAACGAAACCCATCAGCTGGATCAGTTGATAGAGGACGAGTGGATGACAATGGCACGAAGAAGAAAGCCATAAATGACAAGAAAAAAGAGAAATATAAGTGAAAAAGAAGAAAACTAAAGGGATGCTACTTGAGGTGCTAATCATGGCAAGATCCAAGGGAGATGGCTTTGATTTGGAGGGGGATGTAGAGCTGGTAGTGAAGGCTGGAGCTGAGGGAGAAAGTTGAGTTTTAAAATCAAAGTATGGGTTTTGTAAACTGGGTTTTGGTTT
>JAWDEX010000023.1:2755965-2782025 GCA_035221805.1 Trichilia hirta
ATGGTACTTGATTGCATTGACGGGCTTATTATCATTAGGTTATGGTGTTGTTTCGACAATCACGAGCGTTTACAGGAGAGCAAGATTGTATGGCTGCCCTAATTTCTTTAGTTCATTTTGCATGAGAGACAAAAAAACTTTGTCAAATGGTTTTATTCTACTGCCTATGAAATATCTTAATTACTTCAGGTGCTTTAACGCAACCTTTTGCAATAATATGTTGACGATGAACTGAATTGTTGCGTTATTGTTACTAATAATGAGAACGTCATCAACATATGTTAAGATAAGAACAATACAGCCAACAGCAAAGGGTTAGTTTTGCTGTTGTGAAATTTTAAAGCTGTTAAGGCAATGGAAAGACCTCGAACCATACTCCATGCACTTGCTTTAAGCCGTAGAGTAACTTTCGTAACATAATTTGAATGGATAAGATATTAAAACTCTGTGAACACTAGTTCGATTAATTTTACATGCAGAAAGGTGTTGCCCACATTTACCTACCTCATTGCTCATTTAAGGTGCACAACTTTGGCGAGAACAAGTTTATAAATGTGCACAACTTTAGCGAGAACAAGTTTAAGTTTGTATTCTTGATAATCGAACTGAAAGTTTCGGCAAAATCAATCCTATAAACTTATATAGAGCCATTGGCTACTAATCCTGCTTTGATGCGATGAATAATGTTGCCTTCTTTATACTATACACGGTAGACCCATTTTAATTCTATGATATTAGAATTCAGCAGATGAGGAAACTAACATCCAGTTTTGATTTTGGAGTAGAGCTTGTCATTCTTCTTCTATGGATCCCAATGTTGATGTTTAAGATTTAAACGAAATGTTTAAGCTCCAGATAGGGTATGGTTTCCAAAGTTATACGAGGGTTTTGTTCGATTTTATTTTAGATAATCTTATGGCGTGCGTTGATTATAGGTTCATAAGATTTTTAAGTTGTTGAATTTGTTAAAAGTTATGGTATAGTTTTGGTTATTTGCTGTTTTATGATTGTTGGGTGGTGATTCAATAATCTAGAATCTAGAAACAAAAAGAAAAGAATAAAAAAGGAAAAGTCCGAAAAAAAAAAAAAAATTTGAAATTCTATTTTTCGGGTTAATGGATTGGATTGACCAAAATGCCCCTGCTCTTATTGAATTGTAGTTAATTCATTAAATGTAAATTGGTCATTTACCTTAGGCTACCCATAACAAAAATGTGGGATTTTTCAAGACGAGGAATAAAAAGGAACTGAGGGGCAGAGGTAATAGAGAGATTTATTTGATCAATTGTTTGTACGTTTTCTTGGTTTTTCTTTCTTTGGAAATACTCTCTGATCATTAATAAAGAGTTTAAGACTTTTGAAGTCTGTTTGTCGATGTCAGTTCTGGATGAATCAAACCACGTAAATGTCTTGTGTGTGAATAGTGCTTTGGCATCATGTTTTTCTGCACATTTTTTTTATTTTGTTTTCTTTGATTTCATTCATTGTTATTCTTGGTTTATTGGATCTTCGAGAGAGATTACAAATGTAAAAGTGATAATTCTAGATCAATTATCAATTGTTACAATATATCAGTGTAGCTCCTATATATGTGTTCTTCAATTAAATTCTCATGGTCATTAGGGATCTGAATGGAACTGTCATGTTGACTTCGTGTATTTGTAAGAGTTGGTACCAAAGAATTTTGTTGAGTCAAATTAAGACTCTGTATTTGTATTGTTTTGAGCTTCTATGGTAGGTTATTGTTTTATATCTTACAGAGTTCTGTCTTTCAACAATATAGATAATGCAATATAACATATGCAATAATTTTGTTGCAGATAAATTCAATAATCAACTACTGTTTTAGTTTGAATTTCTATGATACATTGTTGTTTCATGTACAGCTTTACATGTTGTCTCTTGGCTCGAATTTATTTCGAAATCTCGTTCTTTATGTGGAATAGTAGAGAAATACTTGTCTTTTTGTAAAACAAAATTTTATTTTAATGTTTCTAAAATTGAAAATATCCTTTCATAAAAAATGTGGGTTTAAATATGGACGCAATTACAATTTAGATGTAAATATCTATATCCTTTATAAAGAGAATTATAACCAATAAAAACATAAAGATAAGATTTTTTTATCGAATTTTAGTTTATTATATTCCTTTAAATAGGGAAAATATTTAAACCATTGCAAATTGACAATTTTTAAAATAATATCTTAAAGGATTTTTGACATTTAGTATGCTTAAAGTCATTCAATTAATGATAAAAACAATAGTTAAAAAGAAATTCAACCATTATCTTAACGATAGAGAGGCATGAAACATCAATGTGTGATGTTTCAATTATATGCATATGTTTTCATTCTAAAACCCATTGTACTCAAGAGAATAAGGATATGAAATTTGATTTATAATTTCTCATTCTTGAAGATGTTAGGTGACGATTATTGAACTGATTTTTTTCTCCTCTTTCACTTTAAAATTTATTTTAAAAAAAATTAAATTCTTGCTTCAAAAAAATAGTTAAATCAACCATAATTAGTCATCAATGAAAAAAGCAAGGTAACGAAATTTTTTGTTTTACAATACTTATCCATGTCTTTATAAATCATAATGAATTTTTTAAATGAGAAACTTAAAATTGTTATTAGATAAATTAAGCAATAATTCATAATTTTTACTCAGTTGTCCTAAAATGTAGACACTTGTTTCTCGCTTTAATGAAAAAGCTAAAAGCACTACCATTTCTTAAGGCTTGTAGAATTTTTATATTGGTTTGGCCAAGCCTTTTATTCCCAAGTTTGAAGTATTAAATTTAGATAGATTATTTAATTATTAAATTTCAATTCTAATTGTGTAGATAAAATCGGTTGTAAATTGTACATAGTAGCGAATTAAATTTTAAAAATTTTTCCATGGGATTGAAATTCAAAAAATAAAAAAAAAAAAAATTTATTATATATTGGACATCGAGCGCTTGTGATATACAAATTGAAAGTTTTTGCAACTTTCAATTGACTCCAAACAAATTTTTGGTGTTATGGTCGAAGGAAATTTAATCAAATTTGATTAATACTACAGATTTAGTACTAGTTTTAATCTAGACCAGTAGTTAACGACAACTACTCCGGAATTCAGAGGCAAACAATTACGACCAATAATTTCGAACACAAGCAATTTCTCATCAACATGGTTCAACAAAATCAATATGGAGGTCTATATCATAAAGATCCCGACATTCATTTGGGTCCTTTTCTTGAGATATATGATACAATGAAGATATACTAAGTTTCTAAAGATGCCATCAAGTTGAGATTATTTCCATTTTCATTGACGAATCGAGTAAGAAGGTGCCGTTAATCTTTTTAGCATGGTACTCTAGCAACTTGGGGAAAACTAGCTTAGAGGTTTCTTACCAAGTTCTTCCCACCTTCGAAGCATCACAGTTAAGAAGAGAGACAGCACAATTCAGACAGTCGGATTTTAAGCCACTCTTTGAAGCATGGGAATGGTTTAAAGACTTGATCAGAAGGTGTCTACAGTATGGCTTCTAAAATTGATTCTTGATTCAATTGTTTTACAATGGGCTTAATGGATAAACTAGGACTATAGTAGATACAGTAGTACATTGTTATCAAAGATAGTAGAAGAAGCATAATTACTCTTAAAAGAAATGGCTTAGAATAATTATCAGTGGCCAAATAAGAAAATTAAAGGAAGGCAGCAGGTGTTTATTGTGACGTTGATAGCCTAAGTGTTAGCATTAACAAGCAAACTTTCGACTATGATAGGAAATAAAAGTAATTTAGCGGAGAAACAGGTGGCAATGGCTAATACTTCATATGTTAGGGTGCAAGATAATCATGAGATAGCTTAATACATTAATAATAGAAACTTCAACTTCTGAAATAATAACTTGGCCATTCACTACCATTTGGGGCTTCGAAATCACGAGAATTTCTCATATGGCAATACAAGGAACGTGTTGTAAACACCTTCAAGGTTTATTCAAAATTCAGTAAAGAAGAAACCATCCTTGGAGGAGCTTATAAGGACTTTTATCAATGAGACTAGAGGAAGTTTTAACAAGAATGAGTCTTGAATTGATAGTATCAAGACATATTGCATCAATATAGGGGCCACAATGAAGTCATTAAAGGTGCAAGTTAGGCAATTGGCCAATGCTACCAAGGCTCATTCATCCAGGAAGTTCTCAAGTGACACGGAGCCAAATCCCAAAGAACATTACAAGGCTATAACTTTGCGAATTGTAAAGGAAATTGAGACACAGCCAAGAAAGGTCGGAAAGAAGATGAGGCAAGAAGAAAAAGAGGGTTAACAACTAAAAGAAATTGGTGACAATTCGAAGGATGTGTATGAGAAGCCATTTAAGGTTGAGAGAGAACCAAGAATCATATTCCAGGATTATCCACCAATAAAGCCCCTACCACTACCGTTTCTTCATAGATTTTAAAAGAAAGAGCTGGATATCCAATTTAAGAAGTGCCTACAGATTTTTAAGAAAATCTACATAAATATTCCACTAGCAGAAGTAATAGAACAAATACCCAATTATTTTAAGTTCAAGAAGAAATTTCTATCCAACAAGAGAAAACTAGAGAAGTTTAAAACAGTGAAATTGACAAAAGAGTTTAGTGCCATCCTTCAAAGGAAACTACCTCAAAATGTCAAGGATCTTAGTAGCTTCACTATCCCTTGCACCATTGGTAATTTAACCTTTGAGAAGGCTTTATGTGATCTTAGGCAACTATAAATCTTATGCCTTTGCCAATTTTTTAAAAGTTGGAGTTGGGAGTGGTGAAGCTAACTACCATATCTTTGCAGCGTGTTGATAGATTGATAACTTATCCAAGAGGCATAATTAAATATGTGCTTGTCAAAGTTGACAAATTCATCTTTCTAGTAGACATTTTTGTACTTGATATGGAAAAGGATAATGAAATTTCAATTATATTGGGAAGACTGTTCTTGGACGCTACTTGGATAATCATCAATGTACAAAATGGAGAACTTACTATGAGGGTTTAAGGCAAAAATGTGACATATTTAATGTTTTCAAATCCATTGAATTCCCTAAGGAATCAAAAGAGTGCTTAATGGTAAATGTTATAGACAATTGTATCAATGATGAGATGTTCGATAAGTCTCATTATGAAGTTCTTATGAAGGACAAGAATAGTGAGAAGAAAAAGTGGAAAAGGACACTACAAGCAAGTCTTTGAGCATCCATTGAAGCCATGATAGCATATTAATCTACCATCATTACCAAAACAACCGAGCGAAGAAGAAAAACAGATAAATGCCCTTTGCCATCAAGTGAAAAACCTCCTGATTTGGAGTCCGAGCCTCTACTAGCCCATCTAAGGTATCATTTACCTTACATTGATATTAAAATGGCAAAAGAGAAAAGGTTACATTCTAACAGATCGTGCAAGAGCTTGCTAAAATTTATAGTAGAAAAAAGAATGACGAGTCAAGAGCTAGACGAAATAGGTTTTTCAAGTGTGGTTAACTTTAAAAATAAGCTTAAAAATATGATCATTTTGTTAATTTCTAGTATATTTTATACAATTTATAAATATAAAATAATAATACAATAAACTCAAAATGTTTTAATCAAATTGTGTTTTACATAAATTCTACATAACATGATAACAATTAATTTAATTAATTATATTTTAAATTAATTAATAAATAAATGAGGCCAAAGATAAATATAATCGTATTTATTTATTTATTTATTATTTTTGTTATTTTTTGTCAACGTAGATACGGTTATTATCATCAAATTCGTGTCATTATTCAAAATGTCACTCTTAAATTCAAGCTAGTCAATGATGATGGTTTAAAGTCTAAAAGGCTTTTTTGTTGGGAATGGAATCGTAGTGATGGATTGGATTGGATTGAATCCTCACAATTAGATGGCAAAAATTGAATGGAAGTGGTGACGACTCATGGTCTGGATTTGCAAATCTGACAAACTACAATTATTTTGACGGTGAAAATGTAGGCTAAGATGATAATGCGGTGATTATTGAATTCATTGACGGTGGCCGTTCTATTGGATGCTCGTGGTTGGCAACGAAAACGTGGCGGTAAATTTTGTCTTTCAATGACTTCGATTGGTGTTCATGATAGTTTGAGTGATGTTTTAACGACGGATGGCAGGATTTTAGTTGTCGATTTCTCGAGTCTGATTACGGTCTCTGATTGGTGAATGATAGCTATATTTGGGGAGATGGTGCTTGCAATCGGGTGGCTTTTATTGATGCTCCTGTCGCTAAATAATTACAGATTGTGTATTGTTTAGTCATTACAAACTATGTTTAGTGGATTTGTTTTGTGTGATGTTCGAATTCCACAAGAGATAAACGAGATTGTTGCATAGGAGTATTTGAATTCGGGCAAAATAGATGGACTAGATGCCTTCTCTGGATTTATGTTTTGTGATGTCTGAATTCCTCGAAACAGATAGATGAGATTCCAATAGTAGTATTAGATAACACCGAGCCAACAGCAACAGCAAGGGCATCGACCTAAATAGCCCTAAATACTGAAATCCCCAACCTGACCTCAGGCATTAATTACTGAGCTAAACGTCTTCTCTAGTGGAGAAACAAAAAAGTTCATACTTGGCTTAAGATTCCACGTGGCTACAGACAATGAAAGTCAAAAGTTAAAACTAGTCCGCATCTTCGCCTTATAGCTGGCTTCAAGAGGCAATCAATGCACTGGCCGTTAGTGGTCCCACTAACGAGAAAAATTCTACAATGCACCCATTCAGCTGACTTCTAAAGGCAATCAATCGACTGCTAAGTTATTGAGACAGTCCACCAATAAGCAAAATGTTGTCTTACGCCCATTAGGCGAGCCCACTTCTTCAAATAAAGAAAAATCTTAAGCCTACATAGAAGGAAGTCAGGCAACAGGAGCAAAGAAACATACAATCCCTTATCAATGGAAATTAAACATATACCACTTCCGAAAACCATACTTTTTCCAGTAAATTCTTTCTTGTTATTTCTTTCTAAATAATTGTTTAAACCTCTTAAAGATTAATCCTTAATTATTATGATAATTATTAGATTTCTAATTTAAACATGCGACACGAATTGCCAGCGAAAGACTGGCCACCCTAATCCCTAGTTTTTATTCTAAAATGCTAGCAAGGCAAGTGAACTAAGGAGCCACAAGACCAAAACGAGGGAGAAACTTGCAACCATTGTCAAAGTCAAAAACCTCAAGGACAAATGCAACACCTAGTAACATAACTCGACGAAAAAATAATTTTGTCGTTGATTCTCAAAAAACCAAGATTGGAAGTCAACAACAAGAGAGAGACCAAATATATATTTTCATTTTGATTTTAATAATATTTAATTATATAAGGACAAATATGTTATTGCATTTTAACTATTTTAACCATCGTCAGCAAAATCAAGTAAACTATGTCCTGATTTATTTAAACGGTAATGCGAAATGTTCATTTCATTGCAAATATTATTTATTACATGAACAAGCTGATTTTGTCTTCTTAAATCTATTCTGTTCTCACCTCTCGGATGAAGAATATGCGCACACCTCAACAAAGCTCAAACAAACCTGTACATACCCTAAACCATTATTCTGAGTCGTAAATTTATATCAATCTTCTCTCAAATTTTAACCCCTATCCTTTGAGCAACCTGCATCCAACAAGAAAATTGAAAAAATTATTACAGAAGGTCGTCCGTGTAGTAAAGAGTATGCAAACATGTTTAGTTTAATTGCTAAAAGAAAGAACACCATCTGATGACCAAACTCTTAAGCTAACTTGTTTTGATTTAAAGTTTAAACGGTAATATGGATGAGGTTGCATTGGCTGCGGATGTTGATCTGAAGCACAGTTCAGTTCTTCAGATGGGAAAATGAGTAATGGTAATGATAGAAACAACATGCACCCAATTTCCATAAACAAATTATATAGTGTCCCATGCTGTGATCTTCTCTCTACTTTTGCTTTATTCTTGACGAAATGCTAACCTACCTCCTTAAATGAATGGACATCACATCCCCAAAGCCAAGCATCACAGCCTGCATCTCTGGCACCCCACACATCATTCCTACGGTCATCACCAACATGTACAGCATCCTCAGGTTTTACTCCTAACAACTCACAAGCTTTTAGAAATATTGTTGGATTTGGCTTCTCTGCTGCAACCTATTTATAGAAAGAGAGCAGAAATTGATCACCAAATATAAATCGTCTTCAGTTATTGACTGGTTAAAAAGTATGTTGGAATGGGCTTATTCACCTTTTACCAAAAAAATTTGCAAGATTCTCGTGAAATATTCTGACTGCTTACAAGCTTAAGACAGGAATATCATATCTTATATAAGCTAATGCTTGTTTTGGTTTTTTATTCTAAATGAATTGAGAATCAAGGTCAATCAAATCACTTACAATTTACCTGGCACAGACAATGTTTTGATAACCACATGTTAAGGAAGGAAAATTAACTGCATTTTTCATGTATTTAATCTTGCATATAAAATAGTTTTGAGAGAAAGAGAGGTCTTAAGAAACCACTTACTTCAGCTGACACTGCAACAGCATCGAACCAATGGTCACAATTTAGTGCACGTAACAAAGGTCTTAGCCTAGTATCAAAATTTGACACAACGGCCAGTTTGACTCCTGCTTTTCTGATAGCCTTAAATACTTTCTCAGCTTCAGGATCACAGAGATGCCAAGCCTTTCAAGACAAGAAAAGGAAAAGCAAAAAATTAGAATAACTATCAATAATCATGCTTGCAGTGCAAAATTCACAGAAAGGAAAGGAAACATTGGCCACCCTACCTTTTCAGTGGTATAGTAGCGGTAAAGTTCTTCAAAGTACTGAGAGTCTGTACAGCCAGTAGAAGAACTGACTATAAACTGCCAGAAGGGTCTCCCGTCATTCACATATCTGCACTACATTCAAGATAATGGTCACATCACCAATCAAAAGGTAGAAAAATTTCCTCCAAAATGTAAAAGAAAACCGTAAAATTTTGCAGCTGAAATAGGACATAAAGGGTTGCAAATAATATTTGTCCAAATTGATTCTATTTCATATCAATTTACATATACTCATTCTCATTCTTGATATACCATACACAAATGGCTTCAGTTTTCAACCCCGTTCCTAAATAAAACTTGGAAAGCAATATTAGTAACAATCTTTACAAAAGAGACAATATAAGAAGCTATTGGATTGGGACTTTTTGAAGGGAGATAAGCAAAATCAGGAAACCATATCAAATTCAATCTATAGCAAGTTGAAGACCCGCAGAAATTGACAAGCAATGAATGTAGTTCATTTCTGTACTACTCAAAAAAATGACAGTGGGTCAAAGTTATTTAGGCAACCTGATCAAAAAAATAAACAAAGGAAATAATTTAAGAGGAAACCAAAAGCAGATGACGAAAGGAAAATGAGAGATGATAAAAAAAATAAATTCAATATAGATTAGTTCGATTATGAGCAGAGAATAATTGCATGTGAAATGATTATTTGTCATACTCAATTAGAAGCAGTTTTTAACAGGTTCATTTATTATGCATCCAACATACATTTCAGAATTCACAAAACTGATTTTTTTCCCTTCAATTCCAATGAGATTTTCAACAAAATATGTCAATTCATTTTAGCAGATACAGTTTCTAGAAAAGTTTCTAGCAAATTTTCAATCAAGCTTAAATTCCTAGAATGTGACTCTAATTCAATGACTCATAGGATACTAAAGCCTATAGAATTTTCAACACGTCTAAAGGAACAAGGCTCATATATGGCCTTTAAGGATTTATTTTGAGTAAGCCACTATGGTGAAATCAATCGTTGCTCTTAGAAAACAGTGCTAAAGCATCTCATCAGTTCGATTCATAGTGGCGGTACAGCATCTTCAAAGGTTGGGCCACTAACAGAAATTTAGCTCTTTATTGTGCTGACCTATTTGAAATCCTAGCCAAATATAAAAGATACTTTCCTGCATATGCAACAAACTAGGTATTACTTATGTCCATCACTTATGTCCAAGAATTAACCTTTTATAGTACGGGTAAGAGCCAAGATAGTTAACCATTGTCACAAAAAACAGAATTTATTGCAGAGACTGGAAAGAAGCAATAAATTCCACACCCACAGCACCCCAACCCAAGCATTCAAGGCAAAGGAAAAAAGAGTTTTCCACGGGTGAAATCATCAGGAGGTGCCTACCATCCTACTATAAGGTGGTCTGCAATATGGCTCCTAGTTAGGATTGAACTGAGTTAGAACTAAATATGCACAGAGCTTAAACAAACAAACTTGAAGAATGGAAAATGCAAAATTATCATCCATATTGTGCTTAACAACAAAACATATAAGCAGAATACAATAATTCTAATTATTGATACCTTCAACCCACTGTTCCCAAATTTCCATACAAGTATTAAACTAAAGTTACCAAATTCCCTATTTCAAACCAGATACACTAGATAGATTTTCTGGTTATAAATAACAACTAACAAGAGTATATAACTGTGGATTTCATGTCAAAGTTGTAATTCAAATATATCCACATATTAATTGCAAATCACCCATCGCCAACATAACAATTTCTACTAAAAAGACTAACTCAATAATTGTAATACCTTCCACGACGTCAGTTGTTAGGAAAAGTAAACGGAAGTTGGTTGAATGAGTATTGGCCAAAATAGTGTTGTTTAATGAAGTGAACATGACAACTCATATCGAGCTATTAAGACACAAAAGTAACAGGGAAATGCGATTGACGCAACCCACTAAGTTCTTAATGATCATTACTAACTTTAACAAAAATTAAATAAATCCGCTTTTTCTTGGTTACTAAAACTATATATAGCAATTGCTATTGCTATTGCAAGTGAAACTGATTTTACTTCTTTTTCTAATCATGAAATGAAATTAAACCCCCCAAAAAAAGGAAAAACCAAAAAGAAAATCAATCCAAAACAGAGTAAAAGAGGAGAAAGAATGAAATAGACCTGAGACGAGATCTTCCCCATGGTTGCCCATAAGCCCTTCGGTATCTGTTCAATATCTCATCCTCTGAGTATTCCACCCCATACTTCTCTCCGATCTCTCTATATATCTACAACATCAATAATCATATAAACAATAAAGCTAAAACCAACAATACAGATAAAAACCAAAGAGAAAATATGAACTCAAAAATTTAAAAACAAAATAAACTAGACTGAAAAAAGCTAACAGAAGCAAAAACAACCAGAAACTTTAAACGCAAACACATATGTCAGAATATATGTTCAAAGAGAAAAAGGGAAACCAACTGCAACATAAATAGAAATAAACGAAGCCAATATGCATACATGCATTATTTATACCTGGGCCATGGGTTGAGAGGGAGAAAGAAGAGTACCAACAGCGTCAACCAGTAAGGCTTTATGAGTTATCTCCCCATACAGTGATCGCCTGTAATCTTCATACTCTTTGAGCCCAAATATTCCCAATCCAACTCCTCTTGATTCCACTGCAGAAGAGTAATGACGGCCGATAGACGTCGTCACCTGGGCTTTGTGATTTAGAGCACTCTGCAAAAGTTTAGAGAGTTTGTGTTGTGTTCTGGTCGCCATTCTTCTTCATTTGCGGCGTTTCCGTTTCTTTTCTGTTTCAGTTTTTCTGTTTGTTTTTGATTTCTGATTTTAGAATCAGCACTAGTAAAGGAAGTGGCAGAAATACCGGAAATTCTACGCTGTTTGCCCACAAGATTCATTGATATTACATTAATGCCATTGTCACCTGCGATGATCATTAAATATTAACATTCTCACGACGCAATGCGCTCTCCCCGCACAATTACGATAAGATTTTATAAATTTATTTTGACCTTTGCTCCTATACTAATTACTTGATATTGTTAAAAAAGAAATACTAAATCAATATAAAATCGAATAATACAATAAAATAAAAATTCAGTCAAAATATTTTTTTCTACTTAAATTTATTAAAAACATATAAATTTTAATACAATAGTGATATATGATAGTAAATATAATATATAAAAAAATATAAATTAATTAACGTAAATTATTAATTAAAAAAATTCTTTTCAATTAAAAGTAAAAGTTACAAAATCTGGTATTCATCAAAAAAATTTTATTATATCAAAAAAGTCATATAAAATATTTTTCTAAATAGTTCTAATTCAAATATCAAATAAAGAGAAATAATCAACAATAAAAAAAAGAATAAATTTAGAAAATATAGAGAGAATTCACCTAAAATTAAACTTTTATTTTCGGCTCAAAAAATAGATCTATAATATATAAAACATCATTTCTACTATTTAAATTATAGGATTAGGTCTCAAGAAGATCTTGTTTAAATTTTATGATAATTTAATAATTATCAAGTCCGAATCGGAGATTTGACGAAGATTGTATAATAAAACAAAATTTACATTTTATCAGCTATTGTTCACGGCTCAAAATTAATGATATGAAACATAAAAACTCACTTTTATCGTTCATATTACAAAATATGATCTTAAAAACTCTTAGATGAAATTGTAGCTTGATCCAAGAGTTAATTATTCTTAAATTAATGTTTGATTAAAACTATTTAATGAGAAAAAAATAAAACTTTTTTCTTTTCTTCATTTGCTCACTTCTCTCTTATTTTTTCTCATAATTTTTTACTCTTTTTCTTTTTTTTTTAACAACATTACAATGTCAAAAAAATAAGAAAATTAAATAAAATTACAAAGAAAACTAAAACCAAGGAGAAACAAACACACCAACTCTTATAATCTTTTATTCACATAGATCTTACTTGAATTTACTTATAATTTATTATCTTTTATCTTTTAGAAAAAGCTACTTATTAAAACTTAATTTTATCTAAAAAAAAGTAACTTTTTATTTACATATTTATGATATTTATACTAATTACCCTTAAACTTTCTTAGAATTTCATAAATTTAATGAAGATATAATTAAAGTAATTTATTATAAAGATTTGATAATATTAAGAATGTCCCAAAAAGCCAAAAAAGTAATTCCATTTTTACTTTTGGCTTTTAACTTTTTTTAAGGTAAAAATTACTTTTTAAATCAAGTAAATTTTAATTTAACTTTCAACTTATAAGAAAAAATAATATATTATTAGGTGAATTCAAGTAAGGTCACAGAAAAAAAAAGTCTACCTAATAATTCTCCTCCTATTTACTACGTAGAGGGGACTACTATCCCAACAATCAAGTAACAAATACCAAGCTTCTCTTTTAGCAAAACTTTGGTCATTATATCAGAACCATTATCATTTATATAAATCTTTTGCCGTTCAAATAATTTAGAATTTAAAACATCTCTAATCCAATAGTATTTAACATCAATATATTTTAACCTACCGTGAAATGTAAAACTTTTTTTAAGATATACTGTACTTTGACTATCACAATATAATACACATCTTTTTTAAGAAAGCTAAGCTCCTTTACAAATCTCTTCATCTAATGTAATACTTTACAAGCTTTAACGATAATAATAAACTCTACTTTTATAGTAAATAAAGTAATATTTTTTTGTAATTTAAATTGTCAAAGCACAACTCTCTCGACAAAGGTAATAAAATAGCTTGAAGTATACTTTCTTATATCAATATCTACTATCATATTTGAATTAGTGAATGTCAAAAAAAATAGATATTCCGATTCTAAAATATAAACACAAATCGAAAATTTCACATAGATATTTCAAAATTTACTTCATTGCATTCTAATGCTCTCTTCTTGGATTAAAAGGAAATAGACTAAAAATACTAATAACATGAGTAATATTTGATCTTGTACAAACCATTACATACATCAAATTATCAATTGCTAAAGTATAAGGTATTCTCTTATTTCTTCTTTCTCTTCTTCACTAAAAGGACATTACCTTTTACTCAATTTAAAATGTATAACAAAAGGTGTACTCACCACCTTAAATCTGTTCATGTTGAATCTCTAAATATCTTTTCAATATATTTTTTTTATGATAGCCATAACTTCTTAGCCTTTTTATCACAGATGATCTTTATGCTAAAAATTTGTTTTTACCGGTGTTAAGTCTTTCATAGTAAAAGACTTGCTCAACTTGTACTTTAACTTTATAATTCTGAAAGCATTACGACCAATAATGAGTATGTCATCATTATAAAATAATAAAATAATAAAATCATCATCATAGAAATTTTGTACAAAAAAGCAATAATTAGAAGTAATCTTTTTAAACTCTTATTTTCTTATAATATAATCAAACTTTTTGTACCACTATCTCAATGCCTATTTTAGGCTATATAAACGATTTTTCAATCTATAGACATAATTCTCTTTTTCTTTGAATTTGAAACCTTCTAACTATTTTATATAAATCTCCTCGTGTAAGTCACAACGAAAAAAAAAAAAAAAAAAGCAGTCTTCATATCTATATATTCAACCTCTAAATTAAGGTAAGCTACTAAACCCTAAACAACTATAATAGATTATATTTTTATAATTACAGAAAATTTTTTATCAAAATCAACTCCTTTCTTATAACTAAAACCTTTAACAAATAATCTAACTTTATACTGTAGAACTAAGGTGACATATTTGTATTATACCCTAAAAATTCACTGATTCATTTAAAGTTTTTTTGTCTTTAAGTAGCTTAACTAAATCAAAATTATGATTATTATAAAGAAATTTCATCTTATCCTTTGTGGCTTCTAACTAATTCTCTTTCTACTTATTATCTATAGCTTACTTAAAACTTTTAGGATCTCTCCCATTTATGAAAAATAAAGTATATACTCACTAAAAGAATAATTTAATGAGGATCTTTTCATTCTATCAAATTTTCTAAGAGAAGTTTCTAAAACCTTTGCCGTTGTTATCTCTGTAGATGTTAATTACTGATCAATTTCAATATTGTCAACTAAAGTATCTAAAATTTTCACACTCTATTGATTATTCTAAACTTGACTATCATTCTTAACTTTATTAAGTGCATTATTCACAAAAATTAATTTAACATCAACCAAGTTTTCATTATTCTGAAAATCTTTTTTTTTTAGTCTTTTTAATATCTTCAATAGTCTAATCTTTAAAGAACACTACATCACAGCTTCTAACAACCTTCTTTTCAATTAGATCATATAACATGTAGCTAAACTCATCCTAATCATAACTAATAAAGGTACATTGCTTAGTTTTAACATCCAACTTTGACCTTTCAGCCTTAGAAATATATATAAATACTTGACATCCAAAAACTCTTAACTAATTATAAGAAATATTTTTGTCAAACTAAATTTTATCACCATTCAAAATAACAGTAAAAGACAAACTGATAATATGAGCAACTATATAAAATACTTTTGCCCAAAATAATTTTGACAACTTTACTTTTATAAGCATCAACTCTCTCATCCAAAATTTTATTCATTCTCTTTGTTAAACCATATTCATCTAAAAAGTCTTTAGAGAAGTCTTCTGATGTCTAATACTTTGTTATCTATAATAATTATCAAATGATCTACAATATTCTTCACCGTTATCAATACGAATACATTTTATTTTCTTGCTTATTTGTTTTTGAATCAGGGCTTAAAATTTTTTAAACTTCTCAAGAATCAGACTTTTAATCTTTAAAATATAAATCCATTTTTTTTGAATGATAATCAATAAAAATTACAAAATAAAGTACACCACCATGTAATCTTATCTTTAGAAGATCATAAATATTAGAGTGTATAAGTTTCAGTAATTTTAACTTTTTTAAAGAATGATAGTTTTGAAAAGAAGCTCTTCTTTATTTTTCAACCAAACAATGAACACACTTGTTCAACTTGACTTTTTTAATCCTAAAAAGTATATTTTTGTAGCCAAATAATTAATCCCTTTCTCACTCATATGAACTAACTTTTTGTGTCATAATTTTGATGAAGTTCACTCTTTATCGTATTCACTAAGCTACGAGAAATAAAACCTTGTAACATATATAAATTAAAAGACTTATTATCTTTAGCCATATTTAATGAACCTTTAGTAAGTTTTTATTGCCCATTTTTACGGACATTACAATAACCATCATCATCAAGTTTTTCTACAAAGATCAAATTCTAGTGGACATTAAGTGCATGCTTGACACGATTAAGAACTAACCTTAAATTATTGTTAGTTTCTAAATAAATTGTTCTCATGCCAATCACATTTATCTTACTATCATTTTTTATCTTTAATACCTCAAAGTCATCATACATATAAAAAGTGAAGAATTTCTTTTTTGGAGTGATATAATAAGAAGCAGTAATATCTATTACCTAACTAATTTTATAGTATACTAAATTAATGACACTTTTATCACAAATAATAAGAAGATTACTATCAATAGTAATAGTAACACAATTCTCATTATCACTATCTTTTTTTTTTTTTTATCTCATCTCTTTTATGATGTAAAACAGAATTTTTTGATATGTCTTATTTTATTATAGTTATTACAAATAATATTTTTGTACTTAGACTTTAACTTACTTTTATTTTTATCTCTACTTTTTTATTTTCTAGTTTTACTTCTCTCTCTGTCTTCAATAACTAAAATATTTGAGTATAAAGATGATAAAAATGAGCCATGAAATATTTTTTTTACTACTTTATTCGAAATATCACTCTTAATATATAATATAGTTATCATCCCATTAAGAGTAGAATTATTCAAAAAAATCAAAAAGCTTTTCCAAAATCAGGCAAAGTATTAAGCAATCAAAGACTTTGTATTTTGTCATCAAATTTTATACTCATTCCAAACAACTAATCAAAAATATCTTAAAATCATTCAAATAATCTGAAACAGAATTGCCTCTTTATATTTTAAATTCATTAATTATTTAAGTAAGAATTATTTTTTATTACTAATCTTCGAAGTACAAGGTATCTCAAGCTTATCCCACAAAGTTTTAGTATGTGTCTCGTTAACAATGTAATTAAGAATATTATCTTCTATTTATTACATGATATAGCCACAAACTTATTTATATTCAAATTTTTAATCCTCATTAGATATAGACTCGAATTTTTGAATAGTAAATATAGGCAAATACATCTTTTTAACAAATAAAAAAAAATTTATTTTATCCTTTTATTTATGATAATTACTATCATTCAAATACATCATTTCACTAATATTTATCTCAATTATTTAAATAAAAAATTATAAATATTCAATCAAATACTTTGATAATACTCTATTGAAAAAGAAGCACTGAACCAATTCAAGATTAAATAACATAACAAAATAAAAATTTAGTCAAAACTTTTCTCTTTACTTGAATTTATTAAAAGTATGCAAAATTTAGTATAATAATGATGTGTGACAGCAAATATAATAAATAAAAATATATAAATTGATCAATGCAAATTACTAATTAAGAGACATAGAATTTTTACGTGAAAAATTCAAGGATAAAAATTATGAGACCTCAAGTCTATCAAAGAAATTTTACTATATTAAAAGACTCTAACAAAATATTTTTCTAAACAATCATAATTTAAGTACTAAATAAAAAAAATAATTAATAACAAAAGAAATAACATATTAAGAAAATATAAAGAGAATTCATCTAAAATTAAGCTTTTGTTCTCGGTTTGAAAACTGAAGCTACAGTTATAAAACATCATATCTACTGTTCAGATAACAGAACTAGGTTTCAAAAAGATTCTATCTAAATTCTATGACAATCTAACGATTATCAAGTTTGGATCGAAGGTTTGATGAAAACTCTATAATGAAGTAAAATCCATACTTTGTCAACTACTATTTACAATTTAAAATTGATGGTATAAAAACATAAATTTATCTCCACTATTTAGATCACAAAATACAATATTAAAAGCTATTAAATCAAATTGCAACTTAATTCAACGATTAATTATTTAAAAAATGATGTTTAATCAAAATTGTATAAAGAAAAAAAATAAAATAAAATTTTTTTCCCTTCTTCTTTTACTCACTGTTTTTTCATTTTTTTCTCATAATTTTTTACTCTTCCGCTCTTTTTTCACTTTTTTCACTTTTTTACAACAACGTTATAATATTAAAAAGAAATTAAAAAAATAAAATAAAATAACAAAGGAAATTAAAATTAAGGGAGAATAAAAACACATACTCTAATAATTTTTATTTAAATAAAAAGAAAAAATCTATCCGACAGATACTTCGTTAATATATTAATTTCATTTCACTATATTAATTTTAATAAATATATTTTTCATAAGATTGTTTTTATAAAATTTAACCTTTGGATTGGGATGGCTTTATTTAATTTGGACAACATTCGTGATTTTTTTGAATATAACTAAAACAGTTGCTCAGAAACAATTGTTGCCATGAGATGAGGATAAATTTGTAAATAAATTAAAAAGCGTGTGCATTATGCTATTGATTTGAAGAGGCAAATGATGTCCATCTGGGCACCTGGCAAAGCAAGTACACGAAATTGATGATGTGGCGGAAAATTGAAGGAGTTTCAGGGTCCCCGCTGAAAACACTTAATCAACGTGGGCCCATTCTCGTTCTATCAACAATGGCCTCACCAATCACTACTTCGACAAAAACACAGCCGGGCGCCCTCGTCAAATAAATTTGATATATAAAATATTCAACGGAAAAAATTTTGAAGTTTTTCTTTACTTAAAATTAAGTTAGATATTTCTTTATAATTTTATTTTAATATTTACATAAAATATAAAAGTCAACAAAAGTCAAACTTATTGTGTTTGCAGTCAACAGAAACTTAGTAACAACAACGTCGCATCCCTATCTCATCACCCGCTCGATACCGCCTTCTCATAGTTTATCCGGTTATCATCAATCAGTTGCCTCCCCGAGAAATATCTTTTGGAATTAATTTTACATTCCTATATATAATAATTAAATAATATAATTGTTCTTTCATTCATCTCTTATTGTTAAAATATAAATTTATTTATTATTATTTCATAATTAAATAATTAAAAAAATTAATTCACAACATTACTTTATCGATGATAATTTTAAAAAATAATTATATTTATTTTTGCTAAATGTAAAAATTATATTTAATTATGAAATAATAATAATAAAATAAAATTAAAAATTATAATAATATCATTAACTAATATATTTCTATAATAGAATAAATAAACAGTTGTATAAAATTTATTGTAAATTGAAAGATTAATTGTTTGAACTATTCGAAAAGCTTCAAAAACTATTTTTAATTATAATTTAATAATATTTTCCTTGTGCAATGTATAGTTCTAAGATTTGTTTAATTTTTATTTGATAATTAATATATTTTAATATATTTTAATTATTTATTGACTTATGCTTCATAAATGTCTTTTCAAAAATATCGTTAATTTAATGCATAAAAAATATGACTACCCTAAAAGGAAGCAACTAATAAAAGTTTGAAAATGATGGAGGATTGGCAATGAATTGAACGTAGAATTTGTGGAAATGCGAAGGTTGATTGATTGTGGCCACATGCATAAATAAGAAATCTGAGGATGAAAATGAAACAGTAACCGATACCACATATTTCAGATTCTATAATGGGACCAAATTTTAACAAATATCATAACGATTACACGTGGACACATCACGATCCTCCCTTTAAATTATTGGAAAACTTGGGTCCATTAATTCGTGGTGTTAACTTAGTAACAATGAATGCTGTCAAAAGTAGGGCATATCTAATAGATTTTCCGTACAAATTAGTTTTCCTTCTCAATCTCCCAAGCGAAGTAAAATTCTTATTCTTTTACACCAAATATACTAAAAGCGAATCTTAGTAATTGAAAATGAAGAGATTTACTTACCCATTCTTTCTTTGAGGCGATAATTATAAAAACATTGCTCATTAAGATTGATAGACAACCTAAAACAATTTTATTATAATTCAATTCATTAGAATAATGAGTAGCAAATTCTTATTCTTCCATTATTAATAAATAATTTGTTGAACAATACCTAACACAATTACTAAAAAATATAAATTCTAAAATTAACACTATAATTAAATTTAAATATATTTTTTTCAATTTCTAATCAACACTAGACATATCTAGTGGACATAGCCTTAATTGACTTGGTTACAAGTGAAATTGATGTTGTACTCAATAAACACCAAAATTTACATGTATCAAATTTATCACTACTTATTCAAATTCGCATTGATTGGTTGGAGTTAATTTAGTGAGATGAGTAAATATAAAGTTGGTATCCTAAAAAAAAGAGATTGTTAGAGATTTTAAATTTAAAGTAATGTGATAAATAATTAACACTGTCACACCAATACAATAATTAAAACCTCATAGATTTTTATATTATTTAGGATTTTTTTATCTCCTATGAATCTTTAATAATAATGTTACATCGCCAATATCATATCACTTGAAATCAATTTTGGGTATACAATTTGAGATCCCTAACAATACTAAAAAAAATAATCAACTAATAAAATAAATAATCAGATATTTAATAAATTATATTGATAAAAATATTGTAGATTTTCAAAGTAAATTACATGTGTTTTATAATTTTTTAATATCAAAATTTTATAATAATATAAAATAATTTTTGCACAGGAAAAAAATAAAATGCTTGAGATTCGAGAATTAACTATACGAATCAACACCTAGTAAAAGCCATTGACACTCAAATAGATGTTATAAAAAAATTTAAAAATCTAGCAGTTACAAAATAAAATAAACTCTTATACATAATAATTCGAATATATAATCAAAGGTCTCAAGAATTAGATAGTTTTGAGTTTTGAACATTAATTAAATCTTGAGACTAAGCTTGTTCCTACGATTTTTGAGAATTTTGAAATTATATGGAACATGAAAATGATTAAATATAAAACACAATAAAATGATAGGAAAAACAAAATAAGATGATTTTTCAATTCAGTTACTAAATTACTTCCAAATTCTCTCCAAAAATTATTATCAAAAAATTTTCTCCGAATACTCACTTTTATACTAATCTATTGCTGTGATTTTAGGCCATTGCAAATTTAAAAAGTAGGAAGAAGAAACTTTTTTAAAGCTCAAATTCTGAAAAAGATCTCCGTGCATCAACAATTATAATAGGCATTAATCAAATTTATTGAGAAAAATATTATTGTACAGTTATACGATAATTTATTTATCAAGAACCCCAAAAAATTGTTTATCATTTTAGGGTTAATACATATTGGTGCTTAGGGATACAAATTTTCTAGTATAAGTTTAGATAAGGCAATGTTTATGTGGAGTCAATATTAGTATGTTTTATTTTAATGATTAATATTTGCCTAAAATACTATGGGTATGGTTGGGTAAAAGTTATTGTGAAAAGAGATCGAATAAAAGCGAGATGAAGGATCATAAGAAGGCCCATATGGACATAGCCTTAACTCAAATTTTAGAACAAGATGATGTTGACGGTACATTATCCTGCCGATCATCAAAACAATTATGCAAACTATATCATCTTTTGTAACATTAAAATTTTATCATTAATATTATTTTTAAGAACAATACTAAGAATTCTAAATTGTATCCGTAATTAACATTCTAAGTAATATGGCAACTAATATATTTTGAGAATGTGACCTAATTTAATAGAGTTTATGTGCGAAATATAATTACAACCCGAAAAAATGATACATGAAAAGAAAAATATTATTGAAGAAGATAAATATTAATGAATTAACTCGAAACTTAAGAAAAATTATTCTAAAACTTGAACTATATACTAAAAAGGTACGTTTATTTAATACTACCATGGATTCAATTTTTTCTTTTATGTCACCCAATATTTTTTCCTTTCTATACAAACGTAAAACGTAATAACTTGTAAACCTAAATTTCTTATATCATATGATTTTTAAGTTTTTTAAAGATAAAATTAATAACATTTTAACTGACATTCCTAAGAATAACAAGAACTATTAAAAAGATTATATGAGACTTATTGTCTTATAATTTAGTGAAAATACCCGTGACTAATTAAGTTGACAATAATTGTAGAAAAATTTCATCACACTCTATACACAAAGAAAACTTAAGAAATTTCTTTCACGATTGATATGAGAGGATTGATTTCTCGACCTTTTATTTTCATAGCAAAATAATATCTAACTAATTGGGTTATCCGGACTATTTGGTTAGATTTTCCATTAAAAATTAAAATTTGGAACCAGATATAAAAAGACTCAACAATCACTGAATGCACCATAACATAAATTGATTAATATGGATTAAGGAATCTATGCAAATTAATTCTAATAACAGTTCATGATTTTAATTATGAAAATATAAAAATACAAGGAATAAAAACAGACATGTTTGGAGAAGTAATATCAAAGTTCGTCCATTGATTATTTTGTTTGAATTTGATGATTCTGCTATCGGTAATTCTAGAATAAGGACTATTCCCAAATGGGTCGTATGCGAAACTCTCTTCTTCTAATACATCTTCCCAATACTACTCATTTGTTACCATTATCTTTGATCATTAAATACATTTACTTAAATTTAACGACTTATTGTCCTTCCCATTTACAATACAATTTTATATTCTTTCAATAAAAGATTTAGCTTATACTTCACAAAGGCAAGAACATGCTATTAAATTAATTATGTTGTAAAATAACAACTCAAGTTCACACTAATTATTGGATAAAATTCAGATCTAAATCTAAGAGTCAAATTAGGCTTTTACATTTACTAATAGAAAGGGGAGTGCTACATCTTTCTCTAACACAGCTCCTACTTGTATAATATGATTGACGTTGGTAAAACACAAGGAATCGTGGTCCAAGCCCATATTTTTTTATCTGGGCTTTTAGAGCCCAAATTTTTAATTTAAATTCTGAAAACTAAAATTATAAAATAAAAGTAATGTCTTGCTTTTTGTATTTTACAATCACACAATGACAAATCATAGAAGTCGCCAAGTTGAAATATCCATGTAAAAATTTGGTTTTATAGTTTGATCTGAATATAAGTGTCAGGGTGTTTATTTTTAAATATAAAAAAATTTAAAATATAATTTTTTAGGCATAAATATCCTTGTACATAATATATGCACTTATATTTATTTATATATTATACCTATTTGAAAAATTATACATTTGATAAATATAAGTTAAACAATATTATTAATTATTATAAATAATAGTTTTGATAGTGTTACATCAACAATTTAAGAAAAATTAAAAAATAAAAAAAAATTTAACAGAAAGAAATTTGTGCAATTATATATGCGAAACCAAACTCTTTAAACAACTATTTTATAAATTCAAAGAAACTATGAATTTAAATTAAATTAAACAACTATAATCCTGAAATATTGCAAAAATCATGTAAACATAAAGAATTCAATAAAACATAAACAAAGAAATATATAGAAATAAATATCTATAGTTAAGTTTTATTGAATTCTTTATGTTGACTTGATTTTTGTAATATTTTAATTCATATTTTCATTGAATTTATAAATTAGTTGTCCAAAGAATTTGGTTTGACATTTATAATTATAACATAAATAATTATAATAGTATAACAGAAAATAAAATTGTATAATTATAATAAGTTATAAGTTATAAAAAATAAATAATCTAATCTTCTTAGATATTTGACCGTTAGTAAAGTCACAACAAGAAAATTGAGCTCTAGTGACAACATGAATCGTCGCCAAAAACACAAAGTATCGTCGCCAAAATTTTTAACAACATACATGTCGTCGCCATGTTATCGTTAAAAATAGGTTGCCAAATGTATTTAGCAACGACTTTGCATTATTGTTACGAAACAATATTTATCATTGCTAAAAATAATTTTAGTAACGATATATCATTGTCACTAAATTCAAAAATATTGTCGTCGAATAATTAAAATAATTAAGAAAAATCATTGGTAAAATGTGTTTTTACAACGACACATTATCATCACTAAATATTTAAACTTCTAAATATTTTTATTTGGTAAAGATTGTGATTGCCTATTAAACGTTTACCTGTTAGAGGTTTCATCTATTTCTTGATCCATACCCAGATCATGTAACAAATTAAAGACATCATCATTTTTCTCATTCTCAACGTTATTGCTACGATCATTTTTAGAGCCACTTTCATTTGTACCACTAACTTCATAACTTTTACCGTGATTTATCCATGTAGTATATATAGGAGATATCCCATGTTTGTACAAGTGATGGCTAACAATGTCTAAAAATATTTAAGAATATTTAAGTACTTCTTACACGGACATCTAATACAATTATTAGCATCCATATATTTTTTGGTTACTTGTATAAAAAAGTTAATACCATCCAAATATTGATTATATATTCTATCTTGTAACTGCATCTAACTTCTATCCATTAGTAAAGTACTAATAATTAAAAAAATGCACCAATTAAAATTTTATTTGCTAACATAATAAAAAATAAAGTTCCTAAAAATCTATCAAATACCAAATCTAGTATTAATATTATTAACATAGTAAATAATATGTGTGGTATTATCTATAAAAATAATATTATTAACAGATGTGTGGTACTATTAACATAGCAAATCAAGTTATTAACGTAATGAATAAAGTGCCTTAATGAATAAAGTGCCTACTATTGATTTATTATCTATAAAAATTAACTATTTTATCATTCTACATAATCACTTTTTTATTATAAAAAAGGATTGAATATTATATCATCCTACATAGTTTTCATCAACCACAAAAATGAAAATATTATACACTTCTATAACATAAACATCTGCCAGATTTGTTATTATTATCTAGATTTATCGAAACATCAATGTATGTAAATGTTGCATTAAGTAACAATAAAACTTTGAACCAAATAAATTAATTTGTAGTAATTTAATGCATGTAAATGTTGCATTAAGTAACAATAAAACTTTGAACTAAATAAATTAATTTGGAGTAATTTAAATACATACACATTTTCAATGAAGGAAAAATGCTAACCTTTGTGTAAAAGCAGTAGAGAAAATGTATAGAATACTAATAAAGAAACCATCAATAGACCAGTGCAGAAATTAATATAAGAACTGCATACACATTTCTAATAATTAGTAAAAACAGTGATTACTAGCTTCAAAAAAGCATCAACTACTAATTACTTAGTGCACAGGACAATTAGGTCCCTCTTTAAAAAGTGAGAGTTTAGCCTTGAATAGAGGAGAGAGATGACTACAAATTAATGTACGCAAATAAGAAGGGAGATGAGTAAATTAGCCACTCACAACTTGGCAAAGATTACCTTGTCCACTTAGAAACCTCAAGTCTGGATGAAGGAAGTTCTGAAACACGTTGCACCATTCTTGTAGATTGTGTTGTTTCTTCTTTTGGTATTATTGCGGTTTTCTTTGAAAACATAGTCCAAAAGTCCAATAGGATACCAATTTTTCATAAACAATCGGCAAATTAATTGCATTTGTACGGTTAGTGTAAGATAAACTAAGATAGTTTCTTTTGGTAAGCTCTGTACTTGGTTTAGAAAGAGTAGGTTTACAGAGAGGTGAACTAACCAGTGGCAGACCTATGTTGTGACCAACCCCTAGCCTAGTTAAAGAAAAAATAATAATTTTAAGGGATAAATACATATTAGTCCCCAATGTTATATAGAACTACAATAAAAGTATATTTTAATATGTTATTATAAATAAGTCCTCGATATTAGTTTTTGATATTGAGACTTATCTGTTACAAATTATATATTTCTTATTTCTTATTATTGTCTTCTAAAATAAGGATATATTCCTTATTAACCAATCATTGTAATGTTAGACTAAAAAAAGATTATCATACAAAAATTAAATCATATCTATATTTAACTTATAAAATTATATATCTTTTTAATTTTATCAAAAATTTTGTTAGTCTTTTCTGTTATTGTTATATTAAAAATTATAAATACCAATTTTAACTAATAACTTATATTATTAATTTTTACATAATCATTTT
>JAWDEX010000023.1:2782659-2797047 GCA_035221805.1 Trichilia hirta
ACAGAGGTGCCAAGCCCTTTAAATGGAAAAGGAAATCCGGAAAATTAGAATAACTATCAATAATTATGCATGCATTGCAAAGTTCACAGAAAGGAAAGGAAACATTGACCACCCTACCTTTTCAGTGGTATAGTAGTGGTAAAGTTCTTCAAAGTATTGAGAGTCTGAACAGCCAGTAGAAGAACTGACTATAAACTGCCAGAAGGGTTTCCCATCATTCACATATCTGCATTAAGTTCAAGTTAATTGTCACATCACCAATCAAAAGGGAGAAAAAAATTCTTCCAAATAGTAAAAAGAGAACCGTAAAATTTTGTAGTTGAAACAGGATATAAAGGGTTGGAAATACTATTTGTCCAAATTGATTCTATATCATATCAATTTACATATACTCATTATTGATATAATGTACACAAATGGCTGCATTTTTTCAACCCCATTCCTACATAAAACTTGGAAAGCAATATTAGTAACAATCTTTTACAAAAGAGAAACAAATACGGAGCTACTGGATTGGAACGTTTATAAAGGAGATAAGAAACAACATAAGGAAACCCTAACAAATTAAAAAGACTTTAGAATCTACAGAAACATGAAGACCCACAGAAACTTGACAAGTGCAAAAGGACTTTAGCTCATTTCTGGACTACTCAAAAGAGTCACAATGATACAGTTATTCACGCAACATGATCCCAAGCTCAAATAATGAAATAATTTTATGATTCTCACTGAGAGGACACCAAAAGCAATTAAGGAAAGAAAACAAGAAGAGATAAAAGAATAACTTCAGTAAGGATTAGTTGAGTTATGCATAAAGAATAATTGAATTCTATGAGAGATATAACAAATAATCATTTTACATGCAATTAGAAGCATCTTTTAACAGGTTCTTTTATCATGATTCTAGCCTACATTTAAGCATTCACAAAACTGATTTTTCCCCCCTTCAATTCCAACAAGATTGTCAACATAATGTGTCAATTCATTTTAGCAGATACAGTTTCTAGAAAAGTCCATGCAAATTGTCAATCAAGCTTAAAATCCTTGAATATTATTCTAAATTTATGATTCACAGGATGCTAAAGCCTCTATGATTTCCACCATGTCTAAAGAAATAAGGCTTATATGCCTACTTTCAGGAAATGTTAGGCAACAAACAGAATTTTTGTGCTTTATTTTGCCAGATCTATTTGAAATCCTAACACAAATATAAGAGATACTTTCCTGCATATGTAATAAACTATTATCAATCCAATAAATTTCATCACTGATGTCCAAGAAGGAACCTTTTACAGCATGAGCAAGAGCCACATTAGGAGCTGCCTTTCCAAGGCAGGATAGTTAACCGTTGTCACAAAAACCAGAATTTATTGCAGGGACTAGAAAAAAGCAATAAAATGGCCAGCAAAACCACTGAGACAGCATTTTAAGTACTGTACCACTTCTCTAATGTGCGCATGCTCGGATTAAAGCGCCTATGTTAAGGTTGAACTGAGTTTGAAGTGAAAACGCACAAAGTTTAAGAGACTACCTAGAAGAAAGGAAACTGGAAAATTATGAGCCATACTACACTTAAAAACGAATCACATAAGCAGGTTACAATATTCTAATTATTGATAACTTCAACTTACCATTCCCAAAACCTCCTTACAATTAACCAAAACATATCCCATATGTTTCTTAACTACAGAAGGTTGCAGAATCCCGTGGTGATTGCCAAATTTGAGCCAGATACATTAGATAGACTTTCTGGTTATAGATAACCAGAGTATATAGCTGTGGATTTCGTGTCAAAGTTTTATTCCAAATATACCAATTATGTTAATTGCAAATCAGATTGTGGGATGAATTCTAATGATTTCTACATCACATATCTGGTTGACATGAATATCAATTCTAAGTCGAAATAATTGTAATATCTACATGACTAACGCAATAATTGGAAAATCTATATAACTAACTCAATAACAGAAATGCCTTCTACGTCAGTTAGGAAAAGTAAATGGAATGCAATTGAATGAGTTTGGGCCAAAAAGTGGAAATAACAGCTTATATCAATCTATTAAGCCACAAAAGTGAGTAAAGTAACAGGGAAATGCAATGGATACACATTCCCACTAATTTCTTAATGATCATTACTGACTTTTTTTTCTTTTCCTGAATTAGAACATTACTAGCTTTAACAAAAATTAAACTAATTAACACGATACAATTAAATAAGTCCACTTTTTTTGGGTAACTAATACTAACATTGCTATTGCTATTTCAAATGGAACTGACTTTACCTTTTTCCCTAATCATTAAATAAAAGAACAGCCCCAAAAAAGAGAAAAAACAAAGAAGAAAATCAATCCAAAACAGTGTAAAATTGAAGAAAGAATGGAATAGACCTGAGACGAGATTTTCCCCATGGCTGCTCATAAGCCCTTCTGTATCTGTTCAATATCTCATCCTCCGAGTACTCCACCCCATACTTCTCTCCAATCTCTCTGTATATCTACAAAATTAATTACAACAACCCAGATAATAAACTTGAACTAAGAGAACATATAAACCCACAAATTTAAAAACAAAATAAACTAGAAAGAAAAGCTAACAGAAGCAACAACAGGCAGAAGCTTTAAACGTAAACAAACATGTAAGAATGAATGCAAAAAGAGAACAAAGGAAAATCCAAGTGCAAGACAAATAGAAATAAACGAAGCAATAACGTGTAAGTGAATTATTTATACCTGGGCCATGGGTTGAGAGGGAGCAAGGAGAGTGCCAACAGCGTCAACCAGCAAAGCCTTATGAGTTATCTCCCCATAAAGAGATCGCCTGTAATCTTCATACTCTTTCAGCCCAAATATTCCCAATCCGACGCCTCTTGATTCCACTGCAGAAGAATAATGGCGGGAGATGAAGCCATTACTACGAGATCTTGGAGTCGTCGTCACCTGGGTTTTGTAATTTAGAGCGCTTTGCAAAAGTCTAGAGAGTTTGAATTGGGTTCTAGTCGCCATTCTTCAGCTTCATTTGAGGGCGTTTGTTTCTAACACTGTTTTTCTGCTTCCGGCATTTTCGTTATTATTTTCTGATTTTAGAATTTCAGTGCTTATATAAAAGCAGCAGCAGCAGCAGCACAGCCGGTTACAATATGCTGCTTGCCCACGATATTCACTGATATTACATTAATGCCATTATGGCCCACCACGATGATTAATTTTAACATTCTTCCCATCATTGGCTCCGTTAATAACTAAAATTAGATTCATTCTTGTATTCGTTGCGCTTCAGGCTATCATTAATTACGTCATTGTTGTTTGTGAAAAGAAGCTCAAAAACTAAAAATTTTAAAATTATATTCACTTAAGTCTACTTTAATTACTTACCAAGTTTGATTGTGAGATAAAATTAACAGCATAAGACTATTTTAATAAAAAAATTATTTTTTATATTCATAAGTACAACACGTCACATGTGTATAAAATTTAAAATAATTAAGATAAGCGTAATTATAAGAAATTATTTATATTTACATATTTTTGCCGTTAATTTCTACTAATTTTAATTAACTTTTCAAGTTCAGATCATCAAATATTAAGAGGTACCTAAAAAAATTGAACCATGTGATAATAAAGTTTCAATTGGTAGATTAAATTCAAAAAAAAAAAAAAATTCTTGTAACCGTATTTTTTTTATTTTAAAATCCAACGTATTGTATTTAAGATAGAATAAAAGTGATAAAAAAATAACTATAATGTAAGCACCAAATTTTTAATATAATTTAAAAGGTAAATTAAATAACAAATATTAATATTAATTTTTTTAATTAATAAAATAATGGTTAAGGGTATAAATATTTTGTTTTAATTTTTTTGTTAATATTTTACTAAAACTTACTAACAATCAATCTTTTAAAAAAAAAAAATTAAAGGGGACTTAAGTGATATGTTTTTTGAACTTTAAATTTCTAACATTTTTTTTGCAAATAATAAGGACTTTATTGATGATAAAACATATTCTTACACCTCAAATTTCATAGGATTGGACAAAATAAGATTTTGACAAATTATAATATTGAAGTATATTTTATGTGACACAGAATTGACTACGATTAATTATATCATTTAAACCCAATTGAAATAAAAAGTTATAGATAAATATAAATAAAAAATAAAATAATTTAAAATAAGTAATATTTTTATTTTATTTTAAATTTTTTGTGAGGAAAAAAAGTCGTGAATTCTGTTTAAGATATTACATCCATTCTTGTATTATATTTTGTGTACCATAAAATTGACTCTATTAATTAAAATTACAAAAGTAAATTTTTTTTTATTATAGAATTTTTATATAAATTTACATATTCTAATTCAAAGTATCACTATCATATAATAATTATAAAATTAAATATAAATATTAAATTGAAGTAAAAAATTATAAAAAATAATAATTTAAAGTAGGTAATATTTTTATTATTTTTTGTTTGAGAGGAGAGAGCTGTGAATTCTGTTTACGATATGATTTTTGTCTCCAGCCTCCATTAATAAAGTTGGGATAAGAGAAAATATATAAAATATACGCTTTGAAATAAAATATGTGGACGCATAAAATTTAAGCAATTATGTAATAATTAAATATCATATAACTAACTATCAATAATGTCACATGAAAATAATTGATTGCACGAGGTGAGGTTAAATTTGTAAATAAATTCAAAAGAATGCGCATAAACATAATGCCATTGAATTGATGTGGCAAATGATGGTCGATAAGGACACGTGGCAAAGCAAGTCCACGAAAGTGATGATGTGGCGGAAATTGAAGGAATTTTCAGGGTCCCCAGTGAAAACACTCAATCATCGTTGGACCCACCTTTGTTTATATACAAATAAACGTAATAATATAATATAATTTTTATTATTAAAAAATAGAATATGCTTTTGAACCTACATTTAATGGACTTTCCGATATGGCTCGATGGAGTCTTGTTTTCGTGGCCGCTCTTGTTTTGTTTGAATTTTATTTGTACAAGATTCCTCTATTTTATGCCATTTTTTTTAAGATAGTAAAACTCAATTTTATGTTTAGATGTAAACTATTGCACAATGTTATAATAATATTTATATATTTTAATAAATATTTAATATAATTTATTATATTAATTTTTATAAAAAAAATTTCATATTATGTGTTGATGCTAAAAGCAAGTAAAATAAACCCAAGCCTCTCCATTGTTTTATCTCCAAAATAATAATATACTCCTCGTTGAATTTGTTTTAATACAAACTTCTAGAGCCCAATATTTTAATATAAACTTTTAGATATTTTTATTTTTTTAGTTATTATATTAACCAACGAATGGGATGTATGATACAAAATAAAAATAAATAAGTTGGGAGGGAAAGCACATGAATACAAATTAAATAATAAAATAATAAAAAGGGGTAATAGAAGCACTATTGGAATTGTTCATACAAAATAAAATTGTTTATAGTACATTAATATATTATTATATACATCTTCATTTTGATAATTATATTTATATTTTAAATTTTTTTTATAAATATATAAATATTTGGATTTTAATTTTTACGTTACATATTTCAATTGCATAAATCTCTTTATTTATTAATTTATATATTTAATGAAATCATTAGTTTCATACACGGATTGAGTTAGGGCCAAAAAAAATATAGTATTTAAGTGATGATAATCCGATTAACCAAAGCGTGGGAATATTGAAAATGAGGTATGAAGCGATGATGAGATATGACGGCAACGTTTTTTTTATTCATTTTTTGTTTAGCGAAAATAGGATAAGTTTCACTTTGTTGGACTTTATAGTCTATTATAAATATACGTTGTAATAATTAAAATAAATAAATAAATAAATAATTGCATAAAATTTTATTATTATATATAAAGTATAAAGATAGAAAAATAAGTGATTATTTTTTATCAAATTTTAGATGTGATAAATGATAATAATTCCTAACTTTTTACCACATATATTTATTATATGGCATGCATATCAATTATTAACATTAAAAGTATATTTTAATTAAAAAAAAAAAACCTTTGAAACGAACACATGATTTGATAATTTAATACAACAAAATTAATTCTAAAGAAGCTGAAATATAAAATAAATTAATAACATAATTATTGGCCATAGAAATGCTAGATATACTTTTATATAAATTATTGTGTATATTAATGTATATAATAATATTATTATGCTAATATAATTACTACCAAAAAATTGAATCTTTAACATTGTTCTTAATTAATTAATCATATTATGTTACATCGATTTATAATATTACATTAGACAAATAACAATACTAAAATATAATTAATTTTTTAAAATAATTATATTATTTAAATAATAATAATATCTTGAAAAATTAAAAGCTTCATTGTATGAACTATTTAAAAAACTTCAAAACCTTTTTCTAATTATAATTTAATAATATTTTCAATGTTTAATTTATATTTTTAAGATTTGCTTAATTTTTATTTGATAATTAATATAATTTAATTATTTATTGACATATACTTCATAAATGTAAATTTTAATTTAACATACATAATACAGTCCACAAAAAAATATCATTATTTTGATAATTGACCTAAAATGAAGCAGCTAATGGAAAGTTTGAAGTTGATGGAGGAGACAATCAATGACATTGAGTTTGCGGAAATGCCAGGGCTAATGGATTGTGGCCACAAGCATAAATATGAAATATGAGGATGGAAATGAAACAGTAACGGATACCGCTTATTTCAGATTCTACACTGGGAACAAATTTTAAGAAGGCTCCTAATGATTACACGTGGAGACAACATGGTCCTATATCGCACATCATCGTTACGTAACCTTTCAATTATTGGAAAAAGTGGGTCCCTTATTTATTTCCTAGAGAGCCGTAAACGTGACAGTGAATGCTCTTGAAATTGGTGCATATCCTTACCCTTATCGACTTGGCTATTTTCAGTGGGCAGAGCTACGGTACATTCACCGTATCAGACAAATATTCTAAATTTCTTTATAACAATTTTTAAATTTTTTATTATATTTTAATTTCTTATAAAAATTAAAAAATATATCAAAAAACTTAAAAAAGCAATAAAAAAATTAAGTTATGCGTATGATATGATTATAATACTGTAGTATGACCCTAAATTAGTGTTTAATTTAAAAATAAAAAAATTTTAGGTCTTACTCAATAAATACTAAAACTTGTATACACCTTATTTATTATTAATTACTTAAAAAATAATATTAAATATGCAAAATCTTCATTTAATTTTGTATATACAAACTAATATAGCCTAATAGTATTGATTAGTTCATAATTAATACCATTAAATTTTATTAATTATAATAATTTATTTAATTACAATAATTAATGTGATATTTTATTAATTACAATAATTATTCTAAATAGTATATTTAGAAACTTGTTAAGTGTCCAGCATCGTATAACTTGTTAACAATGTTCTAATAAAATATCACATCAATTTATACACAAAAATTAATAAAAAAAATTTGATATTTCTAACTATACTCTTACTCAAATTGATGTTGGTTCGTTAATATTAATTTAAAGAAATGAGTAAAAATAAAATTTGCCTTTTAAAAAAATAATCAGCTATTAAAATAAAAAATTAAGTATTTGATAAATTGTACTGAAAAAAAATATTATGAATTTTAAAAATAAAGTACGAACATTTTATAAATTTTAATATTAAAGTGCAATAACAATGTATAATAATTATAATAAACATATGATCAAATTTATTATTAATAATATAATTACATGGGTGTACAATAATAACAATATGCTTTCATGTATCAATAAATTATTACATATTTAAAAATTAATAATAATAATTCAAAAATTATAATATTAAAGTAAATTAATTTTGTACAACTTTTATGCTCTTTGCATATGTTTGATAAAAAATTTTCAAATATAACCATAAAAATCTAATAAAAATATTGTTTGTGAAAATATTCTAAATATTCTTTTAAATTATTTGATAAGTTACGTTCTAAAATAAAATCTTCTCTACTTTTAAAAGCTGCTTACAAAAGGTATTAGATTATGCAACAAACATTAAACAGTTTAAAATTTTTTTATGAAATACATATTTAATCTAAAATTATGAAATAATATATATTTTTTTTATTGCTTTTCACAAACAATTCCAAGCTACTCATGTTCTATATTGTTAAAATTTATTTTGAGACAACAAAATTAGTCTATAATATTTGCCAAAACAATATTTATAAAAATAATTTAATAAATTAGTCTTTAAAATTTGTCAAAATAAATACCCAATTTCTAAATTTAGTTACTTTGTGAAAATAAATTAGTTATTATAAGAATTAATTTGTTAAATTGTTTGACATTTTCCACGATAATAAATTAATCCTCAGTTTTATTTTTTAAAAAAATTAGTTTCCACAATGGCTAATTTGTTAAAATTTATCAAACTATAATTTTAAATGTTGTTTTATAATATTTAAAAACTAAAATATTATCATCCCAATGTAATTTAGAGATTTCAAAATTTATATTAAATATTTTATTTTTTATTTTTTATTGCGTGTTTCAAATTTGATTCTAAAATTCTTTAAATTGGTAATTTTGATTTTTGTATTAAATTTTTTTATAATAATGTTAATAATACAAAAGTTTTGCATAAATATAATGTTAAACAACATTACTATATCACATTAATTTATACATAATAATTATTAAAAAAATTATATTTTTATCACAACTCATTGACTTTTAAAAGTAATCTTTACAAATTTGAAGCTTTTCTAAGTTCAGTGAGTTGAATTTTACTGATCAATCTTTTAAAATAGAGATTTTACAACTTTTTCTATTATGTTTGGTTCTCTGTTTCTTTTATTGCGTTTTGTTCTTTGAAAATCACCTTAGAGAAAAACCAATAGAGCAGGCTGGATTGGAAGTAATTCTTTAAGTTTTCAGTTGATTCACAAATAAGGGCACAATGGCTTTTATTCACAACGTTATTATTATGAAGGATGCCATGTAAGCAAATGTAAGTAATATAATAAGTAGTAAAGGGTAATACACAATGATCATTGTGCAAGGATTGATGCGCACTAATTATCAGAATTATTTTAACTTTAATTTTATCTGAATGAATTGAGGAATTATGTAAAATTAAATCAAAACACAAATGAAACTCTAAGTGCAATAAATTAAACCAAATAAAACAATAAACCATTTCAGTCACGTATTAAATCTGAAATGATGTGAAATTGATAAAATTATTACAAATATTAAGTATAAGTGAAAATATATAACATATTATATAATAATAAGCACTAATTAATTAAAAATGCAATAAGTTGGACTTTCATAGTCTAACTATATTATTTTACGAGAAAATAAATTTATGAATTAGATAAGGATGTCGGATTGTGCACTTCCATCTATGGATTGCCTAATCTTTTCTTGAAATCCATGCTCTTTCCTCTTTTCTTCAATTTCTATCTTTCACAAGCAAGTCTTTTTTGACGGCTACGTAAGCTTATGAAGTCACTTTTAGAGACCCCAGACCCTTTATTTACAATTCCTCTCCTCGAATCGTGTCAGATTTGGGACGCTTTTAATGTCTTGAGTCTAAAATAAGGAGCCAGCAAGTCGTAGCTCCCAAAACCCTAATCTTCAAAATCGACAAGACTCTGTGGTACCATGAATTGTGTCGGATTCTTCAAGCTCAGTGACACTGAACTTTAGCCTCCGAATTTTAACATTTCATCCTTCTTTAGTACTTCAATGCTTCTTTCATCACAGCCACAACACTCATACTTGGCCCTAATCTTGAATTTGATCTCCGATGCTGTGATATAAGCACCCAAAATTGGCCGTGAACTCTCTTCTTCCTTTGGCTGAAAAGTACAAACGAAAACGAGTAAAAAAGTCAATAAATTTTTGCATGAGAGCAACAAATTATCGAGTTTAAGCCATGCTTTTTGTGCAAACAACCACCATTTATCAGGTATCAAAGTCAATGATAATATATTTTGACATACAATATTGAAGCTAAAGAAAGTATGTGAACGTGAAGATGAAAGTAGCGAAGATGATGATGTGGACATAGCTCTTATGTCAAAAAAGTTCAAGAAATTTAAGAAAAACTTTGGAAGAAAGAACTTCAAAGAGCATCAAGGTGATGGGTCAAGAGGAGAAAGAAATAATAAGAACGAGATCACTAGTTCTGAATGCAAGAAGCCCAATCACATGAAAACTGATTATTTCTCATCAAATGCAAAAAAATCAAAAAGGAAGGAAATAAGGCTACGATTGCCACTTGGGATTATAAAGAGGAAGTTCTTGGGACGAGGAAATTGCACATGAAGCAGCAAACATGTGCTTCATGGCCATGCCCAAAGAAGTGAATTCTTTGGATGATAAATGGTACTCCGAAAGCACAAATGTACGTCTCGTGGCTATAAGCGAGAAAGATGAGGTAAATAGTCTAGACCTTAAATTTGATCATGATGAATTTCTAGATGTATTTGTAGAATTACATGATAATTTTGAAAAATTGCTTTCCAAAAATCTCTCTCAAGAAACAAATTGATGCATTATCAAATGAAATTTCTTCTCTAAAAGAAATGAAAATTATTATTGAAAAAGACAAGGAACATCATTTCAAAGATATTTGTGAACTAAAGGAAAAGACCCAATGATCTAAAGAACATTGTTTAAGATTCACAATCGGCTAAAAGAGTTTAGATCTACTCCTTAGATCACAAAGGTACGTTTTTTGATAAATGCGATATTGGATATAAACAACAAATAAAACAAATTTTATAAAAGCTATTTCGACAAACCTTCATTTAAAGTAAAAGCTAAAGTCACTTGTCATTATTGTAACATATTTGGACATACAAGTAATAAATGACCAATAAAAAAAAAATATTTGGTATTAATGTGGTGTGGGTTCCAAAGGGAATCAAAGCTAACACTAAAGGACCTAAGAGCATTTGAGTACTTAAGAAAGTGAACTAAAGTTTTCTCTCAGATGTTGAGAAGCAAGAAATGGTTCCTCAACAATGGTTGCTTAAGGCATATGATGGGAGATATATTAATTCTTTTAAATTTCACAAGATTGAAAGATGGAGGGTGTGTCACCTTCGAAGACAATGCTAGAGGAAAAATCATAGACTTTGGCAATGTTAGTAACAATCACACTATCTTAATCAAAAATATTTTGTTAGTTAGTAACCTTAAACAAAATAGTGTTAAGCAATTATGTGACAAAGGCTATAAAGTTATATTTGAGAACTTGTGTTGCATAATGAAAAGCATGGCAGATGACAAAACCACTTTTGTAGGTAAAAAAATGGAAATATTTATACCATTGTTATTAAGTGTACCTTAATGTTAAAAATTATTTTTTTGCACCACATAATAGTAGAGGACTTTGGTATAGAAGATTGGGTTATATGAGCGTAGACTTAATTTTGAAAGTTTTGAAAAAGACTTGTAATTGACCTTCCAAATATGAATTTTGAAAAAGACAAAATAGGTTATCCTTGTCAATTTGAAAGACAAACCAAAACTCCTTTCAAATCTAAAACTTATATTTCCATTGCTAGACTATTGCAACTTCTTCACATGGACTTACTAGGGCCATCAAGAATGGCAAGTCTAAGAGGTAAGCATTATGCTTTTATAACAGTTGATGATTTTTTAAGATACATTTGGGTACTATTTTAGTAACAAAAGTTGAGACCATTCATGTTTTCAAAATTTTTCAAAAAGGTTCAAAACAAAAACGGTACCATTATTGCATGCCTAAGAAGCGATCATAGCGATGAATTTGAAAATCATATTTTTGAAAATTTTTGTGATAAGCATAGCATTGAGCATCATTTTTTTTATCTCCTAGGACCTTTTAATAAAATGGGATTATAAAAAAAAAAGAAAGAAAGAATAGGTCTAGTCAAGAAAGAGCAAGGGCCATGTTAAATAAAAACTCATTACCTCAATATTTTGGGAGTAAAGCCATTAATGTTATCTGCATATGTTTTTGATGATGAACAAAAGAATAATGTATATGTGATAATAAAATTAGATTTGATTTGTATGACTTAAGATTATTGACGATTGCCAAATAAATTTGATGCTAGAATTGTTAATTAAGTGATGTTTAAATTATATAATTTGAGCTGAAAAGTGTAATAATGATTTGAGTTAAGTGTTAAAAAGTACAGAAAAAATCTATCCAAGGTTCGACTTCAATAGAAGCATATATCAATAAGTTAAAGTAAATGTGTCAATACCCAAAGCAAAGGTATAGACATCTTAAGCAACACAAGACAGATGTATCGATATCCTTAACAAATGTATCGATACCCCCTACAAAAGTATCAATACCTTGAGCCTAAGAAAAGAACGTATTGATATCTCAAAACAAAAGTTTTAATACCTTGGCTAAAAGTATTGACACCTTGGAGAAGATATTAATATCTTAAAAAGAAGATCCAATGTAAAGAATCAGTACACTCAACACCTTATGATAGAAGGTTGGACACCCTACATAGTGAAGGCGAAAGTATTGATACCTTAGATAAAGGTATTAACACTTTAAGGAGAAGCCTTAATATATGAAACCAAGAATTTTCGAGTATCGACACCTTTGAAAAGATATTGATATTGTAAGAAAAAAATTCAACATGCAAAACTAGCACACTCGAGTATCAACACTCTATACAGTAAAGTTGAAATTATCAATAACTTAAGAAAAAGTCTCAATACACAGAACTAGAGATTCTCGAGTATTGACACCTTGTAAAAATTGTTTCAATGCCTTATAAAAAAGAGCCAAAAGTTTTAACACCTTAAGAAAAGGTATCGACACCTTTAAATGCAAGGTTATTAGAAAGATAATATGCGTAAATATATCGATATCTAAGGTTAAAGGAGTTGACACCCATGCACTGAAAAGGCAATGTTATCGACACCCTTACCAAAGTTATCGACACTTTCTATAGAATTAAATCTATAACAGTTAGTTTTAGTATTTATTATGAGCATTAATGGCAAATTCAAAATACTGTTAAGGATAGTTACCAAGAGAAATAAATTACATAAGATTTGCAAAAGAAAACAAGTGAAGGAAAAAGAGAAAAAAATGAGATAAAAATTTATTATAACAAGTACACTCAATTAAGATTATTCTTTGCAACTTAGTTTTATGCTAATAAGAGAAAGTTTTAAGTTTTTATGTATATTCACTCTAAAAGAGACTACATTAACTCATTATTATTACTATTTTATTGGGATTACTCTTTACTCGATTGAAAAAGAAAGAATTATAGTGGGTCAAATCTTTACTTGATTGAAAGAAAGATTTATAAATAGGTTACTTTTGATCTAGGAAACAAGAAGCCTAGTGATTCTTTAGTGTAGAGATTGAATCTGAGAAGAGTGGATATAGACACATTATTGAATTATTATAAAATTTTATGTCTATTCTCTCTCCATTTTACTCAATCATTTTATTTAACTGTCTTTAAGTTCACCAACAATCAGAGCGTAAATTCACATCTATATATCACTATTTTTAAATTTTATAAATTTACCATTCATTTAATTTACCCCTTCTTAAGTGACAACTACTGGGTCAAAAAGGGGTATCAGAGCCTAACTCATTTGTTTTTAAGATTAATCATCTTAGAGCTAGATAACTAAATGGCATTTAGTAGTATTCTAGCATAATTAGTTAAAGGTTAGTCCACACATAGTGATTACATTTACTGAAAGAAGCGTATACAAATTTATCTTAGCATATTAAATTTTGAGATAGTGACCATTATAGAAGATGGATAAAAACCTCCACTAATAATTGATAAAGTCACTAAAAAGGTTAAACCAAAACCTAAATGTGAGTGAATAATAGAGAAAAAGACTCTATTTCAGACTAATAACAGAGCAATAAATGTTCTATATTATGCATTAGATAGATCTGAATATAATAGAGTGTCTAGATGTAATTCAGCTAAAGCAATTTGAGATATATTAAAAGTCACTCATAAGGGAATTGGTATAGTTAAAGACTCTAAAATTAGTATGCTTGCTGATGATTATGAATAGTTTAAGATAAAATCCCATGAAAGCATAAAAGACATGTATACTTGATTTACTAATATTGTTAATGATTTGAAAGTACTTAGCAAAAGCTACTCCAATACAAATACAGTTATAAAGATGTTAAAGAGTTTGCCCAAATTATAGGAGGCAAAAGTGACGGCCATCAAAAAAGTCAAAGATTTGAGAACCTTGCTATTAGAGGAGCTTTTAGGTTTACTAATAACCTATGAGCTAAAAAAAAAAGAGAAAC
>JAWDEX010000023.1:2820025-2839596 GCA_035221805.1 Trichilia hirta
GAGAAACAAGCTGAAAATATTGATAGCTTACCTTGAAGCTTTTGAAGCAGCTAATCCAAGTGACTGAATTAGTGAGTTGAAAATCCCAGTGACCGGACGGTTTCTGAGCTTGAAACCCTAAACTCGGAGTGTTGAACCTGCACCACAGAGCTAAACCTTAAAGACGATCTATGAAATTCCAGGAGGAATTTCAATTTCGAAAGTTGAAGAACAAATGTTTGCACTGCGACGCTGCTGTGGATTTTTGTCAAGTTGACAACGAAGATCGGAGAGTTAAAAAGCGGGAAAAAAGTTTTGTGGTGTTCAATTTTTTAAATTACTTTGACGTTTGATGTTGGCGCCTATGAGCCGGGCTTAAATAAATGGCCCAGTGCCCGCAAGTTGGCGGTTTTTCAATGTAATTTATAATTAATAAATAATACTCATACAAATTATTTATATAAATTAATGGAATTTAAAAATAAATAATTAATAAAATAGGTTAACATAAATAATACAAGCTACATGAGAACGATATAATAGTGACACATTAATTCATATATATAATTTTTACAAAGATTTTAGATGTTAATATTACTCAAAGTTAATTTCTCAATATTTATAAATTCATCAATTTTGGAGCAAATTTTAAGACAATTTTTAAAAATAGGGAAGAATTTTTTAAAAAATTTAAATGCATTGGATTAAACTTGTCATTAAAAAAATATTTACATAAATTTTTAAAATTTCTCTTTGTTAATGTAACATTTAAAAAAAATGAAAGAAGACACTAAAAAAATAAATATTACATAAATTAAATTAAATTAAATTGCTTCTCTACTTAAGTGTGGGTGAAATTATAAATTCATCAATTTTGGAGCAAATTTTAAAAATTGGGAAGAACTTTTTAAAAAATTTAAATGCATTGGATTAAAATTGTCATTAAAAAAATATTTTATTTACATAAATTTTTAAAATTTCTCTTTGTTAATGTAACATTAAAAAAAAAAGTGAAAGAAGGCACTAAAAAAATAAATATTACATAAATGTAAATTAAATTACTTCTCAACTTAGGTGTGGTTGAAATTCAAATACAAATCTCTTGTAACACTTTAAAAATAACTTATTTGTTAAACCAATTGACATTTTTTATTATAATTGTAATGTTAAAAAGGCTCTTACTGTCATTGAATCTGTATATGGTACACAACATTCTTATTCTTCCAAAAATAACAATGGGTTATACGCACGAAGCCGTGAAAATATCAGAATTCAAAAATACCATTTCGGTCTTACTTCTTGCTCCTTCTCGGCTAATTCCCGATACTGATAACACTCTGCGCCGGCCTTGCCCACTGGCATTGGACTCCGAACAAACACTTCAACAGGCCTGGGGACACGGACAGACAATTGCAGTTCTCTAGAAGTTGCTTCTAAATTTACATCAGAATTTCTGAAGGATCTGCCTACAGGCTCCACTGATATCCATCCCAGACCAGAAATAGCAACATCACTTGCAGGTCTGACAACCAAGCAAATAAAAACTTTCTCGGTGATTAGCATATGATAAATAGGATTAGTTTTGCGGCTTTTATAGGGAACCACATATGCAAGCAGAAATCACCACACATCACTCCATATTGAATAATGTTAAAAAAAAGAACATACATTCAACTTACCTTTCTGTATCTTCAAATTTTATTTGCAGAAGGCGCTCTGTTTCAAGTCCTTTCCAGTCCTCCAATCTTCGTTTCCCAGTTGGAGGTGTGAGCAGAAAACCAAGTTCTTTCTGCAGAAATTCAGCAAACACCTCTGCGATGTTAAAAATGCAAGAACATGCAGAAAGCATAATGGCCAGCAAAGAATTAAATCTAAGACACTGGGCCAGAACTTCAATAAACTGATTTATGAAGTTGCTACAACTATAATTAGGTACTGAGATAATGAGCACCATCCATTACAGAATAAAAGCTTTACATACAAGATTTTCATACAAAATAATAGACAATGCCAGTTTGTTATGGAAGACAGTTCATGAAATGTGAACAGGCTAAGAGGCAACTAGACAAAATAAGTGCAGTGACAGATCCTATTGCTTACTATTCGCATGCAACTTTATTTGTTCTCGACAGTGGGAATGGAATATCGATGAAACAAATCAGGTAAAAGTTTCAAGGCATTATGTTGGTAACTCAAGTGGAAAAACAAACAAGAAGCTTGCCAGAACTTTATAACAATAAAACTCTTTTTGAAAGATGCAACCACCAAATTTATTCAACACATTGAAAAGAAAAAAATCCTTACACCCAGAAAAGGGAAATCAATGGTCAATTTTGCAAAGAACTCATACAAGTAAAACAACCAAAACTTATGATCAAACATAGAGAAGGGATAGGATTACCTGGTAAAATTTACCTGCTTTATCAGTGGGTACTACATGAATTTGTAGTGACTTGGGTCCATAAAATGTCAAACATGTCTCTGGGAGGACCTGAAAGCCAAAGATTCAAAAAATTGGGTCCAGAAAAGACGCGAAGGCATCCATAACAGGCCCAACATTGGAAAATCATAAAGTTACAGGAACAAGACCTTCAAGACGTCAACCCTGACGAGTCCTCCCCAAAATATTGTAAGCCCATTTAAGCCATGAGCTTTACGTCCATCTGCCATCCCCTTTTCAGAAGCCACCTGAGAATTATGGGTGTAAGAATGGAGAAAAACAAAGTGCATACAGGTTAATGGTATAAACTTTATGAAAATTATAAAGATCATACCGGAAAAGATTGACCCCTGAGCCGTGTTTGAGGAGCAAGGGCAGGTAAATCTTCTGCATGAACAACTGCAGCTTGCCGATGGTGGAGATGTACTCCAGGAGTGTCATATAATTTCTGAAGGAAGAATTGATTTTGGAGACAAATCATTAAATAAAAATTAGTACAGCTTTACTAATCTTTTTAATTTGCACAACTGTGTCATCTTTACAAGACTACCAGATATCTTCTCCAATGAGATACTTTACTGATATTAAATTTTATGAATTAAAACTTATTACTTGAACAACAAAAAGAATACAGACAAGACTCTTAAAACAAGTTAGTTTTTACAAAGAAGTTGCACTGGCACAAGTATCATACCCCTCCACCAAGAAATGCATCAATCTGAATTGGGCCTAAGGTAGTTCCAGGAACAGCAGATTGTATTGGCTTGTACTTTTGTGCCATTGCAGCAGCTGGATCCTTTTCCGCCATTGTTTCTGAAATTTAAAAAGTCAAAGCTAGTAGATGGTCAATAAAATAGACTAAATAAGGAGAACAAAAAACTCAAAAACAGTTTTGCTCCAAAATCTTGGTCAATAAGAATGTTAAGAACACAACATATTTCGGGAAATAAATAATCAGATAAATTCATTTTCTTTTCATTTCCTTTAACATAGCGTCACATGGAATTAATCAGCATAAAATAAATAGCATGAACTTACTGAGTAATGCATTTATGAATGCAGATTTCCCAACATTAGCTGATCCCTGCAAGAATAACTCAAAGAACTAATCAATCGTAGCCAAGTTACAGATGATACAGATTAAAATTTGACAAAATCAAAGCAGAAATACAGACAATTAACTCTTGAAACAAACAATTCAAGGATAATGGGACCGGAAAAGGGAAATCAAAAGAAGTTATCATAATTTTTGAGCTCCTGCTACAAAAAGTAAATATAAGTTGAAATAGTGAAATTGTCTAGTAGTACCAAATTTCATGAATTATTGATTTCAGTAGAGGCAAGTCTCCAAGGAGTGCTTAGTTAGCTCTATGCATGTAATATTCACCAATCAAGTAATCAGCTTGCTTTATATTTTTCAGAAAAAGGGTGAGAGAGAGAGAGAGAGAGAGAGTTGAATTGCATATGTTAAATTAAGGTCAAGTATGAAGCAAGTTCAATACGAAATCAATTTGGGTCTTTTGCCACTTTCCAAGCAGATAATTTTTCCCAATGTAACCACAACCAGTATGAAGCTTTCAGTTCAGAAGAATACTAACCAGAATGTAAACGTCCCGGCCCTGCACCACAAGAACCTTTGTTAAGAACCAAAGAAAATTACAGTTTCATGCAACAGCTAAGCTTAAACCTACAATAATGGTTCCAGTGTTATTTGTTGGTTGTGATAGAATATTAATCTGTATATTAAAAATATTAAAAAACAACACATGAAATCAAAGAATAAGAGCAATAAGTAGGGGAAACCACGGGAAAACTGTTGATAGAACTATCAAATACTACCACTTCCAGCATTGCAGGGTAAATTCTCAAGGCGTGGGTAACAAAATTAGATACTTTTGAGACAACTTTAAATCTTATGTGCAAACAAACATCCATTCAATGTCTGAATCAGGAACCACAATTCACAGATGCAAGCCAAAGGGCATTATTTAAGAGAAACAAAGTAGCCATAAGTTCCCACATATAATCATTTAGAGACATCACATGTATGTGGGCACACAATAATGTTGTAGTAAAAACCTTTTTCTCCTTTTGAATCTCTGATGCAACTCCTACAATTCCAGATAAAGACTTTGAACTGGTGAGGTGGACGCTCAAGACACTGGAACACATTAGCACACAATCTCAGAATTTTCAGATCCAAGCTTCCAAACATAAACAATAAAAGCTACCCATAACCTTGTTTTGAAATTGCTTCAAAAGATTCAACCATTAAAGCCTAAACACCAACTACCCAGCGTCAACAACTTGGTTTCGTGTTTGCCGTGAAGAATTTCAGTTAAAGTACAGAAAAGAATAGCATGCAAGAAACATGGGCCAGAAGCCAAAACTTACTTAAGCTTCTTCTTTGTTGTGGCTTCTACAACCCAATCACCAACACAATTAAGATCAGTTCCTTTAGGAAGGAGATCAACCTAACAGTCATAACTAAAGCATAAATGATCTGAGAAATTTCACAGAAAAAACCATAGATTGGTAAGACAAAATTGGGCAATTAACCATGTGACTAGGATTACCTTAGTCACAACTAATATTATTGGATTTGCACCAGTAAGATCACGTATACGAGCTAAAAAGCTGCCATTGAAGTCCACAATATCGACCTAAATGTCATTAGCCACAAATATTAGAGGATTCTGCAAACCACTTCATAGAACATCAGTTGATAAATAAGTTCAAAATACAAAATTTAAAATATGGAATCAATTGCCCATTTTCATTTAGTCATTTTCACTTAATCCAGATATTTTTAACACGTACTTGATTCAAGATACCAAAATCGAAAGACAGATGATGCTCACCAATTTAACAATTAAAGCTTTGCAATGGCGTAAATGAGACAGCTTCTCCCTAAGCTCATCAGCTGAAACAAACTGCTTCCCACCAGAATAACCTCCATTTCCACCAACAGCAGTTATCATGTGGCCATGAGATAAAAGTCGGCACCTCCCACAGAGAACGGTTCTAAGCTGGTGGTGTTTTTTCTTCTGCAAGCAAAACAGAAGCATTTAGTAAGTGCTCTCAGATCACTTCAACTCTCAATTTCCACCTATGATGACAATACATCATGAAGAGAAACCGAACTTCGTTTATCAAAAATTATTCGCTCAATTCTAAATATGATTCACTTGTACGAAAAGAGTCAGATTTTTGTATATAGTCTGGTTAGCATTTTAAAAGTACTTCCATCCATATATAGGCAAGAACTAATATAATTTCCTCTAAAAACCATAAAAGCACTTCCGAGATGGTTGCCAACACAAAACATTAAATGGGCATCTTCATTCATTTCTCTCAAACTGTTATTGTCCTTGAAAACCAAAAGCTAATATATAATTGATCAAATATACTCACAGAAACTAAAAACAAATTTAACCTCCAAAAGCAACCAAAAACACTTACAAAGAATAAAATTACACCAAAGCGAATTTTAAAAAACGAAATCACCATCCGAAAAGCAAAATCCATAATATGTGCCGTAGTTAATACCAATGCATATGTATCCGGGTCCACATATCCCGGAGCATCCAGTTCGAACGTCTGCAATGGAGCTCCACATCCATAACAGGAAGCAACAGCGGTATTAATCTTCAAAACTTTCTCTTTCTTTTTCTTCTTCTTCTTATTCTCTTTTAAGACAATCTTAGCAGCTTCTGTTGCTTGTTGGAGCTCAAGGAACCGCTCTCCTCGGGTCTGGGCTGTTGCCCCTGCTCCTTCCGATTCGAATTGAGTATCTGGTGTTTGTGTGGACTTGCAAAATACGAGAGTCGGTTTAGTGTAAATTTTCAAGAATTTCGGGTAAGAGTTTACGAGGTGGTAGTGATGGCAGCGAGGGAGAGAGAGGGGGGAGAGAAACGTTGAGAGGGTTTTCAGCGCCATTGATAAGTGACCGTTGGGGGTGAACCCAGAAGAGTTCCACTGCAAAGAGAAGATGGGATTTTCGTTTGGGAAGAAACCGGGTGAAAAACTCACGGGATCAGTTGGAAGTGTGATTTGCTGGAGATTTTGATTGGCCTTTTTTCTTTTTTTTTTTCTTTTTTTTTTTTTTCAAATTGAGGTGGTTGACCAGCTCTTTGCCCTTAGTTCAAAAAATAACTGTATTTAAAATAATTTTTTTAAATTTAACTAAAGAGATAATATATGAACCAATTTATTTCCACAGTCATTATATAAAAAAAATAAAAAATAAAAACTCAATTTTTTCATTTTCACTCTCTCGCTCTCTCTCACTGAATTTAAGTCTCAAACTTCCAAAATTATTGCCAACAGCATGACTTCCAGACTTCCAAAATTATTTTCAGCTGCATAGCCCCATCAACGATGGCAGTATACAAAAATTTAGATATTACGTAATAGTTTAAATATAAAAAAATAACAAATTAATCGTAGTGAATAATTTTTTCTTAAAAAAACATTAATAAAAAATAAATTATCAAAAATAAATGTCATTCTTAAATTTATTTAAATTTTTATTTTTAAAATTAATTAAAATATTATCGTCAAACTCAGTTTAAAATATAATTTTTAAAATTAATTTAAATTTTTTATTCTCAAAATTAATTTAAATTATAATTTTAGAAATTAATTTACATTACAACCCTTAAAAATAACTAAATTTTTATTTTTAAAATAAATTTAAATTATAATTCTCAAAATCAATATAAATTATATTCCTTAAAATTAATTTATATTACAACTTTCAAAAATAATTTAAATTATTACTCATGAGTTTAAATTATAATTCTAGAAATTAATATAAAAAAATTGTGGGAATAAATTTAAAAAATTATTATAGATACAATTCCTTTTACAATTAAGGAAAAAAAGTTGAACATTTACGTTAATTTCCCTTTTTTTAAGAGAACATTGGATGATAAATATATAACAGCGGTCCAGCTTTTTTTGATTTCATAAATAAGTGCATAATTTGTCTACTTTTAGCAAATAGGTATACATATTATTCCCTTCTCCGCTGATTGTTGGCGCGTTTGATATTTTTTTTGAATTAGTATTTTCATAAAATAAAATATTACTTTTATTTTTATTATGATTTTAGAGTAAAGAATGTCATAATATTTTTTAAAACTTATATTTCAAAAATTAAATCTCCAAGACATGTTTATTGAAATATAAACACAAACTTTGGATATAACTTTTAAGTAATAATACTAAAAGAAAAATTTGTCTTCTGTTTTTATTTATCAGTAGTATGTAACACTTCTTCTTTAGTATTAACAATGCGACCATACAATTAAAGCTCAAATTGCATTTAACACCTCATTCAGTTGCTCGGCAAAATACATGTATCAATACCCCCATGAGGTCAGTTACAATACAATTCCCTCGGAGTCCAATAACCTTGAGCTAAAAATTCTACAATACAATTTACAAGCATAGAAATCATATATTACTGACAGCCTTCACCTTCAATTTTTGCCGCAACCAAAAATCAGACCCCAATTCCCTCAGAATCTTCCCTTTTAGAATTTTGATGAGCTTAAGAGGGGAGCAAGTTATCATGGACAAGTCCTGCAATCGCTGCTCCTAACAAAGGTCCAACCCTATAGACCGCCTGATTCTTAAAACTTTCAGCAATGACTGCCGCCCCAAAAGCGCACGCTGGGTTCGTCGACCCACCAGAAAAAGGCCCTGTTGCGAGTACATTAGCACTGCGATCATCGCAATTGCCAAGGGGCCATTTGCTCCAAATGGACTGCCTCCAGGATCACCAGCAGCATAAACAGTATAAACCAGAGCGAAAGTTAAGACACCTTCCAATAAAGTTGCCCCAAATCCTGTATTTTCTTGTGCAATTGTATAGACTGGAACTTGCTGCAAATTATAAGTCAAAAGTATTCAATTTTTTCGTTTTTCCGCAAAAAAAATTGAAAACCTGTGACCTTTAGGGCATAACGATATTTGATTACCTGGCCAACAGTGATGACTCTCAAAAGAAGGCTAGCCATAACAGAGGCCAGCATCTGGGAAACCCAATAAAACAGAGTTGTTGGCATTGTGATATAACCGCTTACTGCCTTTGCAAATGTGACAGCAGGATTTACATGCCCACCGGAAATATTTGTCGCAATATAGACAGTTGATGACAGCGCAAACATGTTTGCAATGGCAAATATCACCAGACTGGAAGGATTTGCTGCTACGTCTGCATTCTGACATTTATCGATTCGATTTCAGCTTAAGCTTCCTGATCTCAAACTTTACTAAACAAAAAGCCTAATCTAGCATGATGGTCTCGATATCTTAATACTGTAACTCTTTTTTAATTATCAAAGCAACCCAATACCTCGTTCAAAAACAGAAATTGAGAATGAGATCGACAAATATATTATTCAAATAACTATTTAGGCATCTCATCACGTTAAATAATATCGTGCACTGCAAGTTGTAGGTACTCATTGTTACAGTAGACCTAACGTAAAGGAGTGATAAAAAAATTAACCCAACCAACATACATACTCCTATCTAATCAAATTCCAATTCTCCGATACTCACATGTGTAGAGGCCTTATAAAAGGTGAAAGTAATGTATGTAGCAGGACTTCTTCCGGGACTTCTGATTCTTCTCCTTCTTTTGAGAATTCTTAGAGAAGACCATCTTTGAATAATTAAGAAAGGGGTATTGCACTCACAAATATTTTCCGAGTCTAACCTCCCGAATCGATAAAACACTCAAACACAAGTATTTTCTCTCTTTTCATTTAGTTTTATACTATTCACAAGTATTTTTTGATGCTTTGACCATTTTCTTGTTGAAATCATTACTCTAAGTTCTCTGGACGGCAACTTTTTCACCAATTCATCATTCTATGTATGAACGGAGATAAGGGCTCGAGATGCTCCTGTTATGGAAATAACATTACCGGTGTCAATACAACTCCAACGTCAACAGTTGATCTCCGATTTCCTCATCCAACCAGTATTTGGATTGAAAATTTCATTCTTTACTTTGTATTATTGGCTATGAACACTTAATTGCTTCAGTGTCAATTAGTGGTGAAAGCAAAGCTCAGCAGTATGGATCTAGCCAAAATGCAGAGTGTAGCCAAGAATGCAATAGATTTGTTGCTCATTTACTAATTATTTGTTGCATTTATGATGAAAAATTCAATAGGTTTTATGTTGCAAGTTACAGCTTACTATTTGGGATGGAATATCCTTCTCCATTATATGTTGAAAGGCAGGGACCATTTTGGAACATGAGACTACCATCTGACTCAATTTAAAACTTGCTTAATTCCGCATAAAAAGTTCGTTGTTTCTTTAAAGAAAAATGTTAATGTTGTTAAATTGTGACTTTTCATAAACTAGAGAAAGCAATTGCTGCTATGAATGAAATCATAACCGAAGAAAAATAGTAGTAAATTGTCAAAAAAATACCTTTCTTACACAACACTTTTAAAATACATTCTAATGTTAATAACTGATATACATCAATAGATTGACTGTAGTGTTCAATAGCTAAAGAGAACATATAAGCTATTGTTAGCAGCCAATAAATGGTATCAATCACGGACTTTACAGTGCTGGTTGGGAAAACCATACAGTCTGCAAATAAATCTTACAATACAATTCGTCGTACAAATAAAACAAAAATAATAGACTAAACATATAGAAAGTGGTTTCCAAAACTCCTTTTTATCTCCTCGTTCTATTAATGCAGCATAAAAGCTTTAAAAACTCAAGACATTGAATGATGGAAGACAATCTTTTCTGTAACTACTCAGTAATTTCAAATCTCTTTCTCTTCGGTAACAATCAAGTAAATCTTCCTTGTATCATAAACCGCTCGTCTCTTCAATATCAGCCATTCCAAAAAATACATCGCTCATATCATTTTCAGAAGAAGTTTTCGTTCTCGTATCACATTGATCCGAACAAAAAGTCTTCGTTGATTATGCAAAAGAAGAAGATGGAGATAAAATATCGGAAGGGAAAGAAAAACGCTATCACCAACGCCAACATCATCACATGGTACTGCCGTTGCCCTGAATGAAGCTAATCAATAAAAATAAAACTGGGGTTGCATGTAAAACAGTAGGTAATTTATGCAGGGAAAAGGGTAATTTGCTGATGAAAGGGTTAGATTTGTACTCCCATTCAATGCCTGATCCTTCAGGAATATTACTTATCGTGAACTTCTGACCTGGATAAACTGCCGCATGAGAATATAGCCCAATTTGCCGGTCTGGATTGTTTTGATAGGTTCGCTGTTTATTATCAACAGAAAACAGAAATTTTGAGGGAAGTAAGAATGGAATTTGTAAATCTACTGATTCTTATCGAATGTGATTGCCATTTAAATTAAAAAGATCAATTCCATAATATGAATATTACCTTAATCCATTGAGATTGAGATTATCTGGTGATTGTTTTTAAATCTCGTTTATTTGGTTGATGATGTTGAAAGTATAAAACTTTTAACTTTAAAAAAAGTCAAATTGTCTATGTTTTTTTAAAAAATTTAATATGATCCGTTCAATGACATTGCTATCAAGTGAAAATGATTAAGATTTTGGATTTCGTTCGACAGTGAACTATCCTCTAATTTCTTCTAAATTCTAACAACAAATTTTTATTAGAATTTTGAAAATAATAATTGTAGCAAAGAGGATAGATAACATAAGTAAATTAGTATATAAAATTAAATATCTTAATAATAATAATAATAATAATAATTGACCCATTATTGACTGTTAAAAATTCACAAATAATTGATAAAAAGTTAATTTGTGACTATTTATTATAATGATTTGTATTGTTTTTATTGATTATTTAAAACATAACTTGTGGTAATGTTGTCTTCTAATTGGTTAAAAGCATTCAAACTCTTAAAATTCGTATTAATACATAATAATAATGACTAAAAATAATTATTTCAAGCTTAAGTCAAAAAGAATTATATTGTGATGGTGACAAATGAAAAGTTATTTGGATATTACTTTGATACATATAATACATATAGTTAAAATTTAGTTTATTTCATTTCCTTTCCTTTAATTCTTTCTAGCTGCGTTCTAGAATATAATAGGATAATTACATTATTTAAATTTTAAAACGATAGTTTGCATTTATACTTTGTGATCCGCTTGATAGACTTGGCCACGTTGCAACAAGTGCTTTAAAGGCTTAACTAGGTATATTCCAATTTTCAGTGTTTTTTTTTTTGTTTTTTTTTTAGGAAAAGTACATGTCCCCACATTGTAGTTATATATAACATAAACATAATATATTATAGTAAAAATAAGATATTAATTTATATTAAAGTATATTTAAAAAAAAGTATGTGTATATAACTAAAATATAATGAAATAAAAAATTATTAAATTAAATTAATTATGCAATAAAATTATTTTTAACAAAAGAAGGCCCAAAATTTAAACATTTAAAATTATTTGGTGCTATATATTGAATTTCCTAGAATAATACTAAGCTGACACGAACGTTAGAGAGATGGGATAGTAAAGCAAAAGACAAATTGCAAAGTGGAGTCGATCGATAGAAAAAAACTTGTCGATCGGTCAAATTTGCACAAATTTTTTTTTCAAAAAGTATACAAATTTTGATAGATTCAAATTATACCTAAAAAATTGCCTTGAGAGCTTGCAAAATTCGGTCTAATATCTAGAGTCACTCGATCGACTAAATTGAACCTAAAATATCATTTTTACCCTTATTTCATATTTTATTTAATTTATTTTAATTTAAACTTTATGAATAATAATGGAGTTATACTTAATCCTAATTTTTAATATAACTAGAGTTCATTTTCTTAAGTTTGTAACTTTTAAATTTTTGATGAATTAAATTTAAATTTTTCTCAAATTTTAGGATTTATTTTATTTTTAGTGGATTCCAAGAGTTTGAATTTTGAACTGTTATTTTAATTTTGTAAAATACATTTTTACTGGATCAGTTTAGTATTAGAACTAGATTGACGTTTCAAAACAATAGTTGATAGCAATGGTGATGGAAACAACGATCTCAATCATGTAAATGAGAAAATGCATATTTTATCGATGACAAACTGATATCTTAAGATTTTTTAAGGAGGTAAAAAAATTCGTTATCTTTAAAATGTGTCGCTGTCCAAGCGAAGAATTAGAGTACAATCAATAAGTGGAGTCGGCGTTTTAGGTTGCAACTCCTTTTCTTTTTTTTTTTTTTTAAGGGGTTACTTCAACAAGAAGATATGGTTAGTATCTACATAGTCATCTTTCTAAATTTGGGATAGGATTAATAATATACATTATAGTATTTATATAGATGACGACAGAAAATGAAATTACATCCATAAGATATAATTTATGATTTGAGTTTGCTTATTATGCAGTGTACGGTTCTTTATAAAAGAATTATTGTTCTTTATAAAAGAATTATTGTCCATGAAAAAGTATATTCAATGAGATTTTCAATTAGAAGCTATATAAATAAAATTTATTGTCATGTTTTTGATAACCTAAATAAAAAGAGTTTGTTGCTTGAAAAACCATAGTATAGACAAGTAAATGCTCATTATTGTGAGCAACATAGTACATATAAATTAATCAAAGATAGACAAAAACATGCATTAAGACCCCATAGGTGCACATATTCAAATATCTCCAATTATAGTCCCGAAAAAGGTAAAAAAAATAGTTTTAGATGTGAATTTTGAAAGAAGGACAAAAAGATAGTGTCCGGATTGATGACCATGACGAGCGAGCACCTAGTGTTGGTTTGGGCTGTGTAGATAAAGTGATGGAAGATCCAAAAAGAGGGTCATAATAGTTCTAACAACACAAAATGACGAAGAAAATGAACAAGAAGTTGTGGATATTTTTGAGGTACATGTACCAGCCTTGGAGGGTGAGGTTGAAGTTGTGAGTAAGACTAATGTCATTCTAGATGCGGTAGCACCTATTCTTAAGAATTTTTCAGATATCCTACTCAAGGAGTTACAAAAAAGACTACCACTTCTTAAAGACATCCAATACAATCTTTATCTAGTCTTGGAGTTTAAAGTATCGTATTTGCTAGATGATATGGTTCACTTGAAAGAGGTAGAGAAAGTAGTCCCAAAGGAAGAAAGCATTAATTCGAGTACCATCTTGACCTTAGGGATACTTAAGGGTGAAGGTGATTGGCATGTGTGTATGTATAGCAAGACCAATGACAGATTTAAAGAGTGCCACAAGTTTTCTATACTAATAATGCACGATATTGGGCATCATTGGGATATGATTTCGGAACATAGGTTGCTGTCTTGGATTGATTGGCTTGATCCACTTGGATGGTGGATCAATTCCCTCACTTATAGGCTAAGGGGTCATGGATATGAACTTAGTGAGATTACTCATATATTGAAGATTTTATAGGGTGTGAGCTTACCTAAAATTGAGTCACGATTGCACTTAAACCACTATAGGGTAGAAGGTAAAATTTGGAGTATCAATAAAGATTTCAAGACCAAAAGTGGTTTGTGCGAGCGTTTGAGTATCCCATTTAGATTAAGTGGTGTTCTTAAAGTTTTTATGCGATTCATGAACCAACCAGATGACTATGTTGCTTGGGGTGAAACACTTTTGCCGAAGGATAATGCTCCAAGGTGTTTTCGGTATCAGGATTTTGAATCCTCCATGAAACTTAAATGGGCCCTAAGTGTTTACCAAAACTTGTTGGTTGGTTTTGTTGCTTGCGGGGCATTTGCGGGTTAACATGACGAAATCAACATAGGTGGATTCAAAATATATTTAAGATAAAAGTCCAAGGAGAGATATGAGACTTTAATTTCTACTGTCGTTGTGGAGCACAGGGGTTCGAATCTATTGGGGATGATTCGTGTGGCTCGAGTGAGCTTTGAAGCAGCCGGACAATTGGCAATTTTAGTGGAATACCACCTGGGGAATATGACTATGCTTTGAATCTAGAAGTAACTCAAAGTTGAGTTTCTCATAAGTATAAAAGAATGACGCAAACGTTAGAGAAATAAGACAATAAAGCCGAAGACAAACGGCAAAGTAGATTCAATCAAACCGGCAAGCCTTCCAATTGACCAAATTTTTTCAGAGAGCATACAAATTTGGATCAGCTGAGTTATCCTTCCCGGTCGATCGAATCATGCTTAGAAAACTGTCCCCAAGGCTTACAAAATTCCATATATATAATCTTGGCTCGTTTATCATATTTATATATTAGTGTCGGTCAAGGGAAAAATAAAAACATTGAAAAAAAAAAAAAAGATATTGTCGGAGTTCAAATTTGCAGAAGGAATTGAAACTGTCGAAGCTCCTTTCTACTCCCTCGGAAGACTCCACTAAATCATTTTTATGAATCCCTCAATCCTCAGTCAACAACTCAACTTGATCTGTTGTTTACTATTTTTTCGAGTTATCATCCTCATCATATTTCAAAGAAGAATCAACAGATTTTCCAATTCTAGCAGCATCGAAAGGATCCTTCAAATCATCACTCCATTGAAGACAATAAATCCCATCTCAATCTCCATGTCCTAAACTTATACAAACTGAATCCTTCTTTTGCAATTCTCAAGTTAACGGTAAGCATACATAGTAGTTTGCAATTTGTTTTTCACTTCAAAATATAAGCGGATTTGTCACCATGAGGATTACTGTATTTGACCCAACTACAAATATATCTACAAAATCTCTACCATGAAACCTACTTAGGAATTGAAAAACAAGAACATGATGGGCTCAACATCCTCCATTTTCAACGAAAAATACAAGATTATAAATTTAATAAATAAACAAAAAAATCCACTTTATTTCCTTTTTCCCAAGAAAAGAAAAGAAGCTGACAAGTTCTAAGTTTCAAACTTGAGCAACGGAGACTTTTTAATAACTGGACGTATCTCTGTTTTGAATAGAAGAAAACAGTGCCTGTCGATTGAAAAATATACAAATCCGCCGCTCGTGTGTGTCACAAAAGAACCAAAACTCTTCCCTACAATGCAGTGCCATGCCGGACCATACAACACATCGAATTCCTGAAACAAAATTGCAATTAAAAAAAAAAGCGATCAATATGCAAACTAGACGACGTAGTTTGGGTCCAACTACAAGGAACTGAAAAATGTGTTTACCTTCTTAAGACACATGGCTAAGTGAGTGGGATTGAATTTGTTGTTAGCGTTTGAGTCAAGAAGGACCTTTGCGTGTCTGATCACACGTTCTTGCATTGCGGCTGGCATGTCGGCTGATCTCAGTCGTACGTTTAAATCGACGGCTACCGCAGCCAGCTGAACCTGATTGGCAATTCGAACGGGAGGTCTTACAACAGGGACCCGGGGCAACGCTAACATGAGCTGAGGTGCGTACTGCAACATCTTCTCTTTGTTCTTCGCTAGGCTTTTTCGTTCGTTTTCTAACTCCGGTCTCTCCATGACAAGGGGGAGGAAGAGGGAGAGAGAGACAGAGAGAGAGAGAGAAAGCTATTTCAGGAGAGAAGCAGAAATGTTTGAAGTTTGAAGTTTGAACGGGAGCTTTGACTGGCGATGCGTGCTCGTTTGTTGTTTGGGAGTATAATTGTGGGACAATTCTGTTTCCTATTTATTATTTATTTACAAACTTCTGACAGAAAATAAAATAAGAGAGTAAGACTTTGGTAAATGAATTTGATAATGAGAATTTATAACTCCATCTGTGGGCCACCGCGCTTATGTGCAATTATTGCCTATTCTCAAATCATCCGATTGTTTATCTGATTAAAAGTAGAGACCGACCCCTTAGAGTGAATTGCCAATCACCATTAATATGTTTCTGAGAATTTTATTTTATTTATTTATTTTTTTAAATCGAAAGACATTTATGAGAAACGAAACATGAAACAAAAGAGAGAACCACAAATATCCCATAATTTTTTAAAATAATATTAATTTCATCAAAAAAATTTATAACAAATATTTTTATAATTTTTCAAATATCTTTCTTAAATATTTATAATAAATATTCTTATAATTTTAAAAAATAACAAAAATTAATTTATCAAAAATAAAATTACATATTTTTATTATTAAATTTTTATTTTTTATCATTTAAATTCATAAATTAAAATAAATAAATTTTTAAAAAATTAATAATTTAATTTATAATCTTAATATTTTAATTTAAAATAATTTATACTAAAAATATTTATAAATTAAAATTTAAAAATTAAATTTAAAATATTTTTATTTTATATTCATAAAATTTTTGAAATTTTTTATTATCTAATATAAATTTATAAAATTTTATTTCATTGTATTTTCAAAAATTAAATAAAAATAATTTAAATATTTTTATTCAAATTATTAAACAAATATAATACTTTAAACTATAAAAAAAAATTAATTTATAGTTTTATATTTATAAACAATTTTAAAAGAAAGTCATTAAATATAAATATAAAATTATAAATTAAATTTTTTATTTTCTGATTTTTTGTAATAAAAAATTTATAATTTGATTTTCAAAAATTCAATTTAAAATATTTTTATTTTAAATTCATAAAAATATCAAAATTTATTTTTATTCATAATTTAATTTAAATTTAATTTATAATTTTATGATATATTTAATATATTTCTTTTAAAAGTCCTTATAAATATAAAATTATAAATTAAATTTTTTAAAGCAGAAAGTATTATAGAGTTCAATAATTTAAATAAAAAGATTTAAATTCATTTAATATAAAATATTATGAAATAAAAAAATATAATTTATAATTTTATATTTATATTTGATAAAAAAATTTTAAAAGTACTTATGAATATAAAATTTTAAATTAAATTTTTTAACGTGTAAAGTATTATAATCGTTCAATAATTTAAATAAAATATTTAAATTATTTTTATTTTAATTTTAAAAATAAAAATTAAATAAATCTTTAATAAATATAAATTATAAAATAAAAATAAAATCAAAAATTTTGTATATATAAAATAAAAATATTTTAAAATTAATTTAAAAATTTTTTTAGTATAAAGTATTATAAAATAAAAAATTTAATTCGTAATTTTAGATTTATATTTAATAAATTCTTTTTAAAAGTGCTTATGAATATAAAAATATAAATTAAAATTTTTTAATAGTATAAAGTATTATAGTCATTCGATAATTTAAATAAAAATATTTTAATTATTTTTATTTAATTTGTAAAAATAAAAATAAAATAAATTTTCTTATACATTTAAATTATAAAATAAAAATAAATTCATAAATTTTTACAAATTTCAAATACAAATATTCTAAATTTATTTTTTATAAATTAATTTATAAAATTTTTTAATATAAAGTATTAAAATTATAAATTAAATTTAAAATATTTCTTTTCAAAAATTCAATTATTTTAATTTAATAGTTTATGTAATAAAAATAAAAAGTTTTGTACTAAAAGTATGCATTTTTTTCTTTTTTAAAGAGAATTTTTGTTATTTTTTTAGAATATAAAGGATATTTATCACAAATATTCAGATAAAGAGTAAGTAACATTTTAAAAAATTATAGGAGCATTTTGTCACTAAATTTTGGATAAAGGTAAATATCATTTTAAAAATTCATAAGGTATTTGTCATTCTTCTTAAAGAATATCAATTAGAAATGTAAACTTTTCATTTATTTTCTTCTTCCTTTTAGTTTTAAATAATTTAGGAACCCTATTGATAATTACCAATTAATGCATATTACAAATTAAAAAGAACTGTTTATTATCTTAACAAAAATAAGCTCATAAAATTAGATTTTGCATGTCTAAACATACAAAGATTATATATAGCACAAAATGCAAATTTTTAAAATTTTTGAACAATTAAATAATTTAATTAATAAGAATAGAAAATATATTTTATAATACGTTGATCAAAATAAAACAAGTCGTATCCAACTTATCTATAAGGATATCCACACACCGAATTATTGATAATAATTTCAATCTAATAAATAGAGACTTTGAATACCCTAATAATTTCACCAAACTATTTATCAATTTTCTATATTTAAAAATATTATAATACTAAGAAGAAGAGAAAATTATAAAAATAATTTTTTAATTTCTATTCTTCCCTTGTTCTCTTTTTTTCTCTTGTTTCTTTTATAAAAAAGTGTTATGAAAAAGAAGATTACAAACAAAAGCTTAAAGCTTCCCTTTTATAAACATTTAAGCCAACGTATTTGGCTTCTCAAGGAAGATTAACAAAGAAGACAATCTTTCAAACTCTTCTAAAAAAAGTCAATACCTTTTTCAATATATCTTAATAGACAAATTATTTATCTTTTCATCTTTTTAATTTCAATAAAGTAATAAAAGAAAGATAAATAGTCTATGCATATTTGTCAAATAACTTATCATGGATTTCATAAATCATATTCATTAATCCATATTAATGAATAATAATTAAATATTAATTAAATAAATCAATTAATAAGAAAGAGAGAAAATTATTTGTATTTAAATATTATAGCAAATTATAATATTAAATACAAATATCAAAGTTTGACTAAATCAAACTTTAAATAATAATAATAATATATTTGAGAAATATATATTTTATTTTTTTAATTATTTAATCAAATTAAATAATTAATCCTAACCATAAATCATAAATGAGTAAGTATCAAGGAAATATTAATACTTGGCAATATCATATAATGTCACTTATCATTTAAGGATTCATTTTAATTAAATAATAATTATTTAATTAATAATAAATAAACACATTTATTTATTATATTCTTGATATCTTAATATGATATATTAAAAATTGTTGGAACATTTCTTAGACCTATGGGTGATAACGTGTAATTGCCGAAAAATTTATTTTTTATATTAAAAAATTAAAATGCTATCTGATCAAAATATCGGATCATATTTAATTTTCTCATTACAAGAATATTATAACCATTATTAATAATTACTAGTTAGTGTGTGTAACCCCTTAGGTTTACCATGAGTTAAATATGAGAATATACGAATATTTCGCATCACTTTGATACAATACATTATATCTGAAGTTTTCATTAATTATGAGTGACCTTTAGAATGATGTCATAAGCCCCAAACACGAAGAATGATGTTTTGAATGAGCTCATATAGTCAT
>JAWDEX010000023.1:2839696-2856341 GCA_035221805.1 Trichilia hirta
TTTCTATTGCTATAAATAAAAAAAAATGATGACATATTTTTATAATATAGAAGAAGATAAAATAATAATGATTCCTATATGGATAGCTTGAATAAAAGCCAACAAAAAAAATAGTAAATACACATATTATTATCAAATTTGTCAGAATTGGTATAATAATGAGTCAAAAAAATTTGAAATTAAGTAAACATATCATTATCCAAATTCAGCGCCTCGAATTATGATATCCACTTATTAAACAAATTTAACAAATAGTTTGAAATGTAAGTACATCATTCATTATTACAAATTTGAAATCAAATTTATTTACCAGGTATTAACCAAATTTTATATATATAGTACAAAATCAGGTTATGACATGATTAAGGAGTCTTCTTATATTTCCTAGATTCAAGTTGCTCTTAAGGCCTCATTTATGACTTATTACTAGATTGTTAGCAATGCAAGGTGGTTTGGACTAAGAATTATCGAAGATTCTAAACAAGGCGTCTTTATCCTTCATCTTTGTCCCTTTTTCTAGTGACAAATTTGTGACTTTGCCCTTTTCCCTTCTTAGCAATAGTGTATTTCCTCCTCCCTTTCTTAGTGCCCCACCTCTTCATTGCCTTCCCTTACTACATTTAGAATACTATTATCTATTGCTTTAGAAGATGATACTACTTTCAGACTAGATGACCTACCCTGAAGCATTTTCTTCACCAATACTTGTATCATTAGTCTTTTGTTACATGTCTCCTTTGACTATTGTCCAGTCTTTGTGCCCACTGAACAAATTCTCCCTTCAAGAAGTCTATTGTAAAGGTGGTAATGTGGAGTGTGTTTTAGAACCAATATCTTTAATACTTAATTGTTGTAAGTTACATCTTTATTTGCAATGGCAATAATTACCTCAAAAGACTTTCCTTCTTAGTTTCCTCTCTCATTTGTGTGTCTTCTAATTGAAAATGTCTTAGTTGTTGTAATAGTTTCCTTTCTCACTTTAGTAGGTGTCACGACTTTTTATCTACTTTTTCACAGAAAGCAACAAAATATTGATGTACAGAATTTCTTCTCAGATTTCAAGCACCAAGAAAGTTGTTCTTTTCTGTTTAATGAATTCTTCCAAAACCTGAAATCATAATGCTTAAGTTAGAATTTTTTTTTTGAATATTACTCCTAGAAAGAATTTGACATCAATTTAGTCAAGATTGAATGTTTTTCATACCTAGTTCTCTCCCTTTTACCTTTTAATGTGATTTAACATCCAACTATTACCACACTTATTATCGTTGCGAATTTGTCAAAGATCATGAAATCATTAACCTTTATCATGAAACGTAATTATCGGCACAAAATCTACCAGTTATTTACAAGAAAATAATGGAAAACTCATTATTTTAAATGATTCACATGTCAAAATAACTATCATATCAGGGTTTCAAGGTTTACTTTCATCATTCAATATGAAACCAATTACTCCCCAATACTAAGACCTTCAAACATTCAAACATCCATCGTAGACAAGTCCCATAGTTTGGTGTTTGGTGCCATTGCTTAATCTAAGATCACTGATCTTCAACAACATTTACCACAACTGGTCTAAAGGTCGGCTCTTATTAAAATCATTCGTTCTTAAGATCCTTTATGACATATTATTCAATACCTTAAATAGATACCGAGATATAGGCTTTTGAGTTGTATTACTCAATACGGGCCTCGGAGTCTTAGATACCATTATTCTCACTCAATATGAGCCTTGGGTCTCAAATTGCATTATTCTCCCAAACATAATTCGTAGTTCAAAACTTCAGAACTTAACAAAAAATTTGAAATTGACATCAACAAATAAAGACGGTAAGAATAAAGTCAAATTATTGCTAGAATACCCCGCTGAAATTCATTTGACCAGAGGTCAAGTAAGACGATTCATATAAAAGTGTATCGAAAATAATAGTAAATAAAAAGTAATTAAAAATGTTTTGTGCATTTTTTTAAATATTTAATCAAAATAAATAAAAATTATTCATAAAGGTCTAAAATTTGTGAATGAAGTACCTCATAAGTGCTTTGCTTTTATATGTGAAATTTTCGCTCCGAAAAGTGATGGTATCCAACAACCGTTCATGCAATTAATGGTTGGATCAATAAGAGCATTAGCATTGAAGAAACAGAAAAAATGCTACTACGTCCACGTCCATATGTACAGTCTACAATGAAGCAATTATGATTCGGATTTGTATATCTAATAGTGTAGAAGCCCCCTTAAAGATTGTCCGACCAGAATTACTTCACAAGTATCCAACATAGGTAAAATTTACCGATTTCGATGCACTCGCCATTAATAAAAACTGTATAAAGGTAATCCAATTTGTTTCTTATACGGGAAACATATCAAAAGAAAGCCCTCTCTAGATAAAATGTGTGTATTGGGTATGCCGGATCTTACAAAGGCTGCATCTCCAACGTGGTGCCATTTCCAGATGAAGGAGCAGGATTCTGGTTTTCACCGGCAGAGTTCATCTCTTGAATGGGGGGAGGATTGACAACAGTCATTGGCAAAGCAATATTATCTGAGAGACGGTTCTTCATCTCCCTATGCTCCTCGCACAATGCACACCAGTGCAGGCAGCAGTGAACCAAGCAGGGATCACATGGTGAGTTCTGCAGCCAGTAAATCTGAGTCAGTATACATTAAAGAAAGCCGAAATCTTTTCCTTCTAAAGCTGCCAAGAGTCTTGAGCCTCAGGCTCTATGGACCATAAGACTGTCAACAATTCTCACTTCCATACATTCGTCCTCTAGACAAACATTATCAACAGATCACTTTTCAAATTCAAAATGTGTTCATTATTTAAAACTTCAAACGGAAACAATCAAAAAAATGTGATGTAAATTATATTGTTCACAATATGCAAAAGTAGTACCTGGAATTACATTTTCCTGAACTTGTTTCAATGAGGAATTGATTTCAGAGAACCAATGTAATAAAACAGACAAAAGAAAAATAAACTAACTTAATAATTAAAACAATAAACATCATATTTCTACATAGCAATATGAAGCTTCAGCAGTTACCTCAGCAATTTACTCCAATCAATTAATGTATATAAGCAAAAAGAGAAGTTTTACTCCAATTAATTATTGCATTTTTACCTTGAGATGATATTTCTTCTGTAAGTTTTGCCTTAAGATACCAGTGTAGATCCCACACATCCACCATGCAAAAAACAAACCCTCACAAATAAGAAATGACGTCCTTGGGTCAATACCATGAAAGATGGCTGTTGCCGCTGCCAGTACTATGCCGCCTTCAATACAAATGGCATGACAAACACAAGGTTGAGTCCATGGGGTATCTTCTCTCAAATTTTCCACGTTGCGTCCAAATAGAACACAGGGGCAGAATAATCCAGTCCAGCCTGCAGAAGTGTCAAGTAAGAGAATTGCAAATTGATCAAGGCTTAGCTAAGTATCAAATTCTCATATTTACTAAAAAAGAGAATAAAAAATGGCAAAGCACTTGTTGAGCAACAAAGAAAAACAATTCATGAGTTCTTCTGAATTGGCATCACTAACAGTAAGCATTCCCGTCTTTTAAAGTCAACAACTAGCTCTATCAGTAAGGCATTTTGACCAGATTTCAACATGCCTAGCTTCTTGTTTCGCTACCATAAAGACAAGTAGAGAGTCTTTCTTTCTTATCTTTCTAATGATTTTCTTCTTCACTTTCAACCATCATCATTTTACGACGAATATGCTTTATCATCACTCTCACAAGGTTATGTTGCTTTCACATGAACTCATCGCAAATCTTTGCTTATTTCCTATTTCAAGAAAGCAAAAAACTTCAAAAATAGCACCATCTAACTCTACAGCTTCCAGTGACATGTCAATGCAACACTGGAATTCCATTTATAACAGCCTGCAATATCACAGCGTGAGAAAGGATGCAGTCCAGGCTGGATCAAAAACAAATCAAATTCTTCTAATCTATGTTGTTACTATGAAGCCATCACAAACAAATACATACAAAGGACCAGAAAGAAAGGTAATGCAAAACTAGTTAGTTCGAATGACAGAATCCCTAGAAAATATAACTAAATGAAAAGAACACAATACATCAGTCCAACTGTCATTGCTAAATATACAGAAAATAACACAAAATCTACACAATATGATTAATTTTTGTGCTTTTGAGAAACTAAGACCAAACAAAAACCGTGACAGTGTTGCTCGGTTATATTGTGAACTTACAACTTTCTGTGTCTTCAGCACAGCCAAAAATTCCAGTAGTCCAAGGTTCATCAGCAGGAGGTTCAAAATTCTCCGGCAAAGGCTGACCACACTCGTTGCACTTACGAACATTCAGCTGTAAAATGATCCACAACATTTGTAAGTAAATCAATCATAATCTTTAACCTAAAGCGTAATGGACCCAAATATTAGTTTGAAGCGTCCATACACATAGAACAAACTTCTATAACTAAATTTCCTCACTCACCTGAGGAACCTCAATGGGCTGGTTAAGTTCCCCGGGCTTGATGTCTTCAACCGGCGCCTGTTCCTTGGTCAATTTCACATATCGAGAATGTCCTCCTCCCTCCGCCATCTGCAACGAGAATGAACGGGTTTGGTTCTTTCTTTAGAAAGCAATTATCAATGAATTACTCCAATTAATCGCCTAAATTATGATTTAGTTATATTTATTTTCACAAGCAGGAATCCAAAAGATCGCAGTAAATTCGATTGTTCAAACGTAACTCTCAAAAAGAGAGAGAGAGTAAAGACGAACAAGAAGGGTCTTACCTGAACCAAACCAGTTATGCAATTCCCTCACGGAATGAAAAGAACAAGCGAGACGTGCGCTTAAATTTGCCAAGATCTGAATCTCGGACACTCAGTAGAAGAAAAACAAGGCCCAATGGAGTCAACTAACTCGTAATTTTTCCAACTAGTTTTCAAGTACCCCTGCAGGAACCAGAGGAGAAATGAGCATGGATTCGTTCCGACACGCTTGTCACGTTGATTGACCAATAAATAACGGCCACGTGAACAGATTGTGGTGAAGTTTCAAATATTTCACCATGAATCTAGCATTGTAGAATTTTGTTTCTTCTTACTCTAGATTTGCAAAACGGGCCGGGCTGTTGAATATGAAACGGGTACATGTTTGGTAACCAAACCCGAGTAATCACCATAGTCAATGATTCAATTATTATATAATTCTATAGTTTTGAATAATCTCCCAAATACAATCATCCTTTCAATAATCTCCCAAATATAATTATCCTGTGATTATTATTCTATTTTTTTATTATTTTCTAAATTTATTACCCTATCTTATTTTTCAATGAATAAATCACTAGTAAAGGCAAATTTCGGATGAATATATAATATGTAAAATGGGTGAGCTTATTAATTTCAATAATGTATAAATTTTGTAGTAATAATACTAAAAACACAAACTTTTATACAAACTGACATTATAATTTATTGTAAAATTTCACTTGCTCTTATAAAAATATAAGACATTCCTATATTAATTTTATTTCTAAAAATTATATTTTTTTTAATATGATTTGATAATACTAAAATTTTATGGTAAAATTTTTCTTCTTTTACTAAATTTTACGAAATGATATATACAACAAAAGCAAGTGGCCCAAATTTACTTCTTCTTTTTTTACTTTTATGGTAATACACTTCTTCTTTAACTAAATTTTATTGAGATTTCTACAGCAAAGAAAGAGGACGCCCAAATTTATTATTATTATTTTTTTATTTTTACAGTAATTCTTTGCTTGCTTTCGTATAATAGAGGATAAGATTGTCAACTCACGTTGTGGTGACGAGTGTTCGTTTTGACATTCAAGGTAACATGTGAGGAGTTTGCAAATCTCATCTACTATACCCTCCTTAATTTATGCAAATTGAGGTTGATTGGTATTTAAATTGTAATCGCCGCATACAAATAATTACAATCGATCTCATAATCAGGGAACAAAATACAAATGCAAGTTAGAAAATTGACAATTGATTTTATGTATCGAGCTCAAAAATGTGAACGTATGCAGAGATTGATTTCACTACTTTATAATTCTTTGTAGAATCATTTGAAGTAGGGAAGAAACTAAAACACAATGCCCAGATGCCAGATGAGTTAGAGTCCATAACTCAGTTTGTAAAAACAATGCTGAACTTCTTATAAATTATAACACTGCTCAATACTACATAATTAAACTTCTTTTTATTCACGAAGGCCAATTTCTGTACCAACCAGCCCACGCAGAGACTAAACCACTGATGCCAAGAGTAACTGCATGATTGCAGAAAGGATTGGGCTCAATATCCGCAAGTGCAATGATCAAGTCTGCAATATTAGCTGCTACTGCCATCAACCTCATCACTCTGTCCACTTTTATCTTCCTTAAACTCTCTTCCACATCTTTAGATTTTTCTTCGGAAGCAACAAGCTTTCCCTCTTTCTCTAATCCCTCTTTTATCATAACAAAATCAGTTATGATAAAGAAAATATAGCCAAAAGATTCACCAAAAGCCGATAAGAAGCTCAACCTTCTTGCAAACTTTGCATCCAAAGTTCCAATTCTCGACAACCAAAGAAAATGGTCAAAAAACCAGTAAACCATTTCTCCTGAATTAGCAAGAACAGCTAAAATTCTGAGAGTTGGTGTGGCTCCAGGGTTTCTTCTCAGGATATTGAAGCCAGTAAGAAACCTACCAGTTCTGAAGGCTTTTCGACTGAGTCCCGAGGCAACTTCCCATTGCTTGAATCTGTGAGAAATCTCAGGTTTTGAAGATTCAACATGCCAGTGAACAAGCTTAGAAACATATTGAAAAGTTTTAACCAGCTTGTCAATGCCATCTCTCTTTGCTAAGAAGATAACCAGTTTGTCTACTGTGTCACTCATGGTTGAATCTGCTATGAAAGGCTAAAGGTTTTCGTTGTTTGGAAATTACGTTACGAAATAAGTCGATGAAGTGATGATGAAACGTCCATAACAATAGAATCAAAGGAGAACCACAAAAATATTTGGTATTTGGATAATACTACACGATTTTGTGGTTGGTTCTTGTTTAGCTGCTTACAAGCGGTTCCCGTGTTTACTGTTATATGTATATATAGATATGTTGCCACAATAGCCAATCGGCCTTGTCTTATTTGAGAAGAAGACTTTACCGCCACCAACTAAATCCTTGTGTAGGTCTGGATTCCCCCCTTAACTTAACTCCCTCAAATCATATAAATTCCAAATGTTGTGACCGCAGGGTTCTCTGTTACATGCATCTTGAATCCACGCAAAATTAACAGCGAAAACACAGTATCGTCTTGAATATATTACATACACAGAAGAATATTTCAATCTATGCAAAATTTTGTAAATGTTGTGGCTGCAATCGTCTCCGTTATTCTTAACAGTTCTCACGTTGTCTAAACTTTGTACATTAATTAAATCTTATTAGAAACATATATTTCCTTTTTTATAAAAAACGTTAATTACTTTATTTTATTTAGTTCTTATATAAGCATTAGGGTTTGAGTTGGACTTAATTTTAAGCTAACAAAAGGATTTCTTGCCCATAAACTCCTAAATATAGCTGACTTAGAAAAAGCTAATAATAACCGGTTAATTTGATCCTCTGTTTCATATTTGTAGTTATGTATATTAAAATTATACCCATGATAAAAGTCATGCCTCTTTAATTATTAAATACTCTAATAATTATCTTAATATATTTATATTTATAAATTAAATTTAAATAAATGTTATTATTAAATAAAATATAGCCACAATTTTAAATAATTAAGTATCACAAATAGCTTGAATAAGCATGATATTTATAGATTTCATGATGTAGTTATATGTTTTTACAATCCAGAATTAAATCTCCAAATTATTAAGATTTAACCATATTATTATATCTCATTCCATGATAACTCAAAAAATATAATATATAAATATAAATCCATTACTTATGTAGGATTAAAATTAGTTAACTTTATTAAAATTAATGATATTTATTTAATTAAATTTTAATTTAGAGTAATTCAGTTCAATGTATAATATATATACTATTTTTTATTTAAAATCTCTACTTTCGATGATGAAAATAAATTATTAGCCGTAAAAATAAAAGAGTTATAGTCTTACATTATGAAATGCACATTTTATAAATAACTTCGAATAATTTTTTACTTATAAAAAAAATAATAATTTATATTTTTATGTGTTAATATTTAATACCTAATATATAAATCACATATTTTATAAATAAAAGTAATTAATAATATACGCTTGACTTATATGTAATTTATTAAACTTTATTAAATCCAAAAATTATTATATCGCATGCTTTAAGGTTACATATAATAACTTAATGTCTATAAAATATTAGCTTTTACTTTTAATTAAAAAAATTACTTTATCTAGTGATATGATTTCTCCAATTATCACAATTTCAAATTAATAATACCTTAATTTTAAGTATATAAACTGTAAATGTAATTGGCATGGAAGAGAAATAAAAATTTTATTTTGAACTTATTTGAGAAGCATTACTTAGCTTGTATCGCCATATGTCATTATGCATGTAGACTGATTACTACGGTTGTGAAGAGAAATGAAGAATCATATACGCATGCATAAATAGTGTTTAAATGCATTCTCTAGTTGGCTTGGATTTTGATCGAAATCATAAAATTGACCAAAAATTTTTTTTCTATATTTTATAATTTCAAATTAAAAAACAAAATGATTTATATGGAATTTGATTTATATTTTTTTAATTTTATTTCTACGTAATACTATTCATTTATCATAAAATTAACCAAAAAAATTTGTATCTTTTATAATTTGAAATTTAAAAGCACAATGGTATGTATAAAATTTGGTATAATTTTTAAAATTTTATCTCTACCTAATACTATTTATTTTTCATAAAATATATCTTAAATAATATGGCATTAATTTATTAGATAATTAAAATATATAATCAACAACTTTAAAAATTTATAAAAAAATTATATGTACTTGACACACTTTTTTATTTTTATGAATATTTTTTAAGTTTTGAATTTTATCGACTTAATAAAATTAAAAAAAAAATCACTATTAAAAAGTAAATTTAAGAAAAGAAATTGATAATTTAGTTACCTTTTCATTTTTATAAATTTTTAATTATTCCCCACCTTAGGTCCAAATGAAAAGTTAAACACAAATAATTATTAAATTAATTTTATAAATTAAAAATACATCCTACATTGAATTAAAAGTTTTTAGATTTTTTTAGTTCATTTTCCGATTTTATAAATTAAAATCTAAATCCGAATATAAATTCAAGTCCCTTGGGAGATAGATTAAGTGAAGCAAGCAAACTGTGTCAACTAAGTAGTCTTAGAACAAATATATGCTATGCATGTCTCAACGGATATTTGATTGTGGAAAAAAAAAAGGCTGTCTTTCAAGTTTCAAATAAAAGATATTCTAAGATATTTTTGTCATTAAAACTTTATTGTTTCAAATTAGCAATTCTTTTTTTTTTTTTTTAACTTTACATAATTATACATATGCTTTTAACATAGTGACAATAAGCGTATACGAAATTTATTCTTGTCGTATTTTAAGTAAATATAATAAAATTTTAATAAATAGAAATATAATTTATTTATTTATTAATCATGTCAAATAATTTACCTATTATTCATAAATTAAACGATCATAATTATATCGTATAATCAAACATGATCAAATACTGTTGTCTATTTAATTTGATTAAATATAATTATTTATTTAAATAAAATTATATAATTTAATCTTATTAAATATAATTAATCTTTTAAATATAAATTTAATTCCTTTAATATTAATATATTTTTTATAAAAATATTTTAATATAAAATATGATAAAAATAAGAGAATGAATTATTTTAATTTTTAAACTTTTATTTGATATAACTGTCTATTATAATTATAATGTATACATAATTAAAAGAATAATTTTATAATATTAAATCAATCAATCAATAAATAAATTTAAATATAAAATTGTAAATACAAATACAAATTTTATTTTAAAAATAAATTTTTTATATTTAACCAGAGGAAAAGAATTGTACGGGGAAACAGAAAATAAAAATAAATTTTTCATATGGAACAAGAGAAAAAGAAATCTACGGGGAAATGAAAAATTTTATTAGGGATTCTGAAATTCTTTTGCACGGCAACGTCGTTTTCTTCTCCCTATTTTTTTATACGAGCGACTGCAACTCTCTCTGTTGCCACTCTCATCAAAGCCTAAAATCACTCCCCAAAAATCCACTAAAAATATCCCAATCCTCAAAAACCCTAAAAACTTCACTCATTAATTTATATCAAATTTTCAATTCAATATATTGCTTTCTATTTGACTTTAACACGGTATCATGGACGCCCAGCGAGCTCTCCTAGACGAACTCATGGGTGCAGGTACTTTACAGAAACCATATGTTGTTAAAATCAATCTGCGTTTCTAATTCGTATATTTATTCAATGGAGTATACGCGATCTTAATTTCCTAATGCAAATGATGATAAGAGTGTGTTTTATTTCAGCTCGGAATATGACTGAAGAAGAGAAAAAAGGGTACAGAGAAATAAAATGGGACGATAAGGAGGTTTGTGCATTTTATATGGTTCGTTTTTGCCCCCATGACCTCTTTGTCAACACTCGAAGTGATCTCGGTGCGTCATTGAATTCAATTTGTGTATATTCATTTAAAATTTTGAAGATTAAAATTGTTTACTTTCCTTCTACATCTGTCGTAACCTTTTATGAGTACTTGTTATAACGTTGGTAAAGATGCTTAGTTAGTGGAAGGTTTCACTAACAATGTGTTCTTGTTTGGTGGCGTTTCTTTTTGTATCAGGACCGTGCCCGAGAATTCATGATCAGAAGTTGAAGGAAAGGTGTGGATGAGCACAAGTTTCAAATAGTTTTGATATGCATCTGTTGTGCATAGTTTTTCTGGTGTTTTCGTTTCTGTTGTGTGAAAATAAAAATAACGAGATTTCCATATTTTACTATTTCAGAAATTATGGTATATTTCTGAATTTAACTTTATTCTCTTTGAAATATATGAATGAGAAATAAGCTGAAAATAATTGATGGTATGCTATGGCCCTGATTCTTAGTACTATTCATCAACAAGACTTGTGCTCCTGTTGGTACCTGGAGATTTTAACTGAAATTAGGAACAGAGCATAGATACTCTATTTCTATTTGCTTTATTTGTTCCCCAATACATATTAGATGGTTTATTCGTGCTGAAGAGTTGAATTAAAACAAATAATTAAATCAAATGTATCGCTTTAGGAAAGTTATGCTGAGTTTATTCTCCCCTTGATTTGATCACAAAGCAGGATCCCTGATAGGATTAGTTTATGCAACTTTTTATGTGAAGGTGGCGGTGTGATGGAATGGAAAAAGAAAAATATTATATTGGTTAGGATACACTTCCCTTCCCAATATTGTGGCCAGCCTGGAATCTAGTGCATATCCTTTTGTTACTGTATAGGAATAAAAATTTACATTTATCTTAATGATTAACTTGCAGCTTTTACATTGAAATGACAAGAAGACAAAGTTCTTCTTCGGTTAAGTCCTAGAACTAAGAATTGCTAAAAATTTACAGTGCCTTTTGTTGCTAACATTTTTACCATGTCTATTTGCGTGTGTAGATCTGATTTGCGTACATGATAAATCTCATGGATTGTATACCCGTTAAACGTGTGCTGTTTTGTTTGTGACTATAGTTTTGAGAGGTCCCCAAGACATGATGCTTACATGCCCAAGTTTGAAGCTGAACTTGCTCAGTTTTGCGAGAAATTGGTGGGTTTTATATTTATTTTTTGTATCATTTGGTGAGCATCTAATAATGTAATCTATTCACTATCTTATTTTCCCTTCATGAGTTAAAAGTGATGCCGATTACACATTGAAAAATACCTTATCAAAAGTGGAGACTCGAATTTCTCTTTCAAGAAAGCAACTATTGCTTACATTATCCATAATTTTTTAGGCTTACTTTATTTTATATTTTGAAATGTTAGCTTCTCCTTGGTTTTTCAGTTACATGTATGACAGTTAAGCCTCAGAAGCTTAAAAGAAAAGATGATATTGAGGCAAGTGCCACGTATACTCATAAAATGACTTTTAAAACAAAAAATGTAGAAAAATTGAACCAAACAAAGGCCTATATTTCCCTGTTTATGATTGTTGGCAAACTTTTGAATATTTTGTGATGGGATGTCTTTGATTGTAGGTCATGGACCTGGATAGAAGAGTTCGGCGTGGGCGAGAACGCCTTACTCAAGAAATGGAACCTGCACCACCACCTCCAATATCAGCAGAGAAGTCTGAACAGTTATCTGTGTTGGAGGAGAAAATAAAGAACCTACTGGAACAAGTGGAGACCCTAGGTGAAGCTGCCAAGGTGGATGAAGCTGAAGCCCTCATGAGAAAGGTGCTGCTATAAATATAAATATAAATATTATTATTATTATTATTGTGTATGGTGGTGGTGGTGGTGTCTGGGGTTGTATGGTAACAAATCTGATAAATTGGGAAAACTCTACCATTGTCCTCATTTTTAGCTAAGGAAATAATTTTATATTATTTATTATTATTATCATTATTTTTGCTCTGGCCCGACTGATTATTACTCAGGTGTTATCTTGCCTTTATTCATTGTCTTCCTTTTTAGGCCTTAGTTTGCCACCTTCAGATGACAGGGTTCTTAAAGTTTGACTTCTGTCATCTTCTTGTTGCAGGTGGAGATACTTAGTGTTGAGAAGACGGCATTGACTCAACAATCCCAGAATGATAAAGTTTTGATGATGGCTCAGGAGAAAAAGATGGCTTTATGTGAGATCTGTGGTTCATTTCTTGTGGCAAATGATGCTGCTGAGAGAACTCAGTCTCACATTACTGGAAAGCAGCATATTGGTTATGGCATGGTTCGAGATTTCATTGCTGAGTACAAGGTCTGTCTCCAATTCATAATTGATGCTCCTTTTGTTATTCGTTTATCCATTCCTAGCAAATAAAGAATGTCACTTATAATTTACAGGAAGCTAAGGAGAAGGCAAGGGAAGAGGAAAGAATAGCTAGGGAAAAGGAAATAGAAGAGCGAAGGAAGCAGAGGGATAAAGAATATGAAAGTAGGAGAAGGAGTGATTCAAGTGATAGGGACAGATATCGTGATCGAGATCGTGACAGAGAAAGAGAGCGTTACAGAGAACGTGATCATGAAAGACTTCGAGAGCGGGATGGTAGAAGTGGTCGGGATAGAGGAAGGGGGACTGATTGGAGAAGCCGGGACCATTACCGTGATCGTAGCAGATCACGGTCCCCTGTTAGGCATGGTCACAGAAGGTCACCTAGAAGTCCAGTTCGGCCATATTAGTGGATTTTGTAGGTAGATCTCTGAGCTTTGAAATTAAATGAGTTATACTTTAATATCTCAAGAGTTTCATAAATGTGTGCTTTTGGTGTCTTTTGATACATTGTCATCAATCATCATGGTTGGAACGTTTTTTTGCAATCTCACAGCTTTATTGAGATTATACCATCTCCCTTTCATCAATCTTATTAGAGGAGAAATGGGTTGAGGTAGGTACAACTATATTGCTGTAATTCTTGTTTTATAATTTATTTTAAGATTTGATTAAATCGAAATTCTTTTCATGGTTTCTGAAACATTTTTTGAGTTCTTTTTTGGGTTTATTGATGGCTACCTGTTCTTAAGTATATAAGAGGACAGGCTCAAAACCATATGCTTGATTGACACTGCTGCTGGGAGAGGTATTCCTTTGTCAATTGTTTTGAGGTAACATATGAATCTCATCTTTGTCATCACTTCGCCGTAGGTTGACATCCCTTGTGATAAATTTTACCTTATTTTTGGCTTCTTTTCTGGATTTTGTGTTAAAACAAAATTGTATTTACAAAAATGGAAGAAAGAAATTCAAGACACCAAACTTTAGCAACTCATACATGAACTGAGCTTTAAATTATGTTACAGAAAGCTCATTTTCCTCATCCCCTCTGCCTGCCCTTGCCTATTCAGTCATGAAATTTGAATCATTACATTGTTACCTGGCATTATGTGCATGAACGGGCTGTGTTAGGACCAGTAGGCTTGAAAAGACTCTGGTGATTAATGTACAATCTTATATATGAAAATATATTTCCTTTTTTACAGATTCGGGTATTTTGGAGTTAAAATTTCAAAGTTGGTGTCAGATGGTTATAGGTAACTATTTTGTCTTTGCAAAGTGATATTCTCTAGCTTCTTAGTTGTCTCTTTAAGACAGTTTTTCCTGTCTGAAAATCTACAGTGAACTGGGTTGCAATGCTGTTTGCAAAAATATTAGACTTGCAAATGTTTGGTCCTGGAGGTAACAAAATTCACCATATGCCAAATAGCATGTTTGTATTCCAGTTTGCAGGAATGGCAGGTAACTTGGTGATCCTTGTAGTAAATAGTTTCTGATGGTGAGTCTGTATTTTGTCTGGGTAAGAAATGGTTTCTTCTGGGATTTAAATTTTGCAAAAGTGGAATGCTATTCTTCAAAAAAAGAATCCCAAAAGCACATCCCATGACATGGCATCAATTCATTGGATAGTTAAAATGTGTAATAAGTGATTGTGAAAATTCATTATTAGATAGATGAATGTCATTGCGTTTGCCAAGTCATTTAAGATGAACTTTTGGATAAGCTTTTTGGGATGAAAAGCATTACTCTTCACAGAATATAAGTTGCTGCTTGATGAACTTTTCAAGAGAGAAAAAGCTAGGCAGCCAAATTTGATTAAAATTGGCTGGATTACCTGTGTTTGTTATGCAATTGGAGTTCTTAAGAGTCCTGGTTCTCATTTCGGATAATATATGAACTGTCTTCGACACAATATTTCCTAATAAATTTAACAACTCGGGAGTAGGAGTGGTTTCAGAACTTATCCGAGGAAAAACAATGACACCCTGAAGTCTATTAATTTTGTCGATATTGCGGATCCAAGAAAATCTGGACGGAAGTATATTTGAGAATTGAGACTAGTGTGAGATAAAAATTTGATCCATCTTTTCTCGTAGCAGAATTAGCTGAAATCACAAGATTAAGTACCATCGATTTGATGATTTCAAAACATAAGTGGAATGCCGCCCAAAAGCCTTGTGGATGATAGAAATTTTGGTAAACAAAGCCACCGAAGGGCGTGATTTTCCAATTTTTTTATTTTTATTTTTTGGGGGTAAAGAAGAAAGAATTGGGAAGCTTGAAAATGCCTTATCTCAGAAGAACTGGAAAACAGCTGATAAACAACCTCTTTTATTATTATTTTTTTTAAACTTTTGATATATTTATTGGGTACGCGACATAAACATTCATATGATACGATATGATAAACTAACTTCTATTCGATTACTCTATTTTCAAAAAAAAAAAAAGAAAAATTGAATGGTTGTGATCCCTAAAATACAGTACATTACAATTAATGTTTCGCATACAATTATTTTCAATGGACAGGGCACGCCTATGCGTTTGCGAATTGGAACAATTAGAATGATTTGAATTTATTTAATTATATCATAGAATTTAAAATTTAAAATTGCGAGACTTCTCGTTTCTCTGCGCATACAGTCATTTCTTATAATAAAATTTTATTAATGAATATTCTTATAATATTTATTAAAATTTTTGTATTTAGTAAATTATAATTTTTAATATATACTAAAAATTATTATAAATAATAAATATAAAAATTTTAATAAGTGTCACATTCATTAGCAAAATTTTTTATAATAATATTAGGTATTATTGTGGTAAATAACATAATACTTATGTATAATAAATAATTAAAAAATGTAATAAACTTCAAATGTTTTTTTTATAAAAATTAAAGCAATTTTATTTTAAATTTGCAATAAACTTTAAATTTTTTTAATTAAAAGAAGGTAAAATAGTATCATAATACGTTTAATCAAATGAATCAAACAAAATTTTAAAATAAATAAGTTTTTATTTTATTAATTAATAAATTTTGATGAGGTTTGATATGATAGTTACGTGCATGCTTCCCTCTAAACAATGGCCACATGAAAACACATCATCATTCCAGTTGTTATTAGTATTTTTTTTCTTATTATCATTTTATAATTCAGATTTGAAAAGGTTAATTTCGTCAAATCATATATTCCGCGGAGAGTTGCATTCCGATGCAAAGGAAGTTTCACCATTCAATAATTAAAGGTAATGAATGGCGCGTTAGTAATTACAGAGCATTAAATTATTATCAACGCCGAGCATAATTATCCTCCCGTTGCCAGTCGAACTCAAAGCATTGAAGGAATTTTTGTTCGATAAGCAAACGGCAAAAATCAGAGCGCTGGGGTTTTAGAGAGGGAGAGTGATTGCGGAGAATTGTTTAGAAAGAGAATCCTAAGCTACAATCGAATCAGTGCAACTTAGCATCTGGTACGTTTTGAAAACGCACTTGGGTTCTTATTATAATTTCATAGCCATAAATTTTTACGGGAGAAAATTGTTGACTGTTTCTTTGTTCATTTATTCATTCATTCGTGCTTTCAGTTTCTTTGATAAATACCATTT
>JAWDEX010000023.1:2859764-2876038 GCA_035221805.1 Trichilia hirta
AATCATTTTAAATATTTCCATCAAAATGAAAGTTCTTGTAAATTTGAAGTTATTTGATATTAAATCTAGAAAACAAATCAATAATTTTTACCAAAAAATTGTGCTTTCGTTAAAGCACAACAATCAAATCCCTAACTAAACTTAAACTAAACTAGGGATATCAATTTTATCCAAGAAACATTCATTTCAAACTAAAAAAACACCACTAAAAAAAATTCGCTTCATTAAACTAATAAAAGTAGATACAGATAAAAATTTGTTACCATTCAATTAACAGACTTTTCACTCAAAAACTCAGTCGACAAAAAGAACTAAATTTGTAAATTGATGTTGCAGCTTATTTCCTAACCACTGGAACAGAATAACATTGAAGCAATCTAGCATGCAGTAGATCCATAACATTGAAGTAGCATGGGAAAATTATCCTGTGTCCAAATACATGGACAAATACATTATAATAAGTTCAAACTGTGAAGCCTTTTTTCTCCAGTATTTTTTGATGCAAAGGAAGGTATGTGCTCAACTTTAAAGCATTTCTTTCTTCAGAAAATATTAATTGTAATGATATATTGTAGGCAATGTAGACTAATAAATGCTGATGACAATGATAATATATATTAAAAACAATGGTACAATTTGGACAAGATAATAAGGTATAACTTGGGAGACGATTGGATGTAACAAAATCAAGAGTATTGTTCAATGGAAGTTCCTAATCCAAATTCACACGACGGATTTTACACACAAGGTTTGCTGTTGGAATATCAAGCTGGTTACCTGAATCAGACTTCAACAGATCCTTTAGCTCGTCTCTTGGAGTTGAAAGGCATGTGTGAAATGTGGCAAGAACTGGAGGAATTGACACAGAGAGAGCAGAGAGCACATTACTCAAGTACTCAATATCCACTGAAAGTTGTTGTGCTCCATGATCTGTTATATACTGAATGCCCCGCAATTGCTCCATGTAAAGAGCAGTGGCACCCTCTGCAACCTTTATGAGAAAGAGAAACCACAAATTTTTTGTGTTAGTTCATTTGTAGGCAGATAATAACATTTTGGTTCAAAAATACATTTTGCAGTCATCGTAATGGATAAAACCTTCGCAAGTCTTCCAAATTTAGTTCAAGGTTTAATTATTAATCCTCTTTAAGTTTCAAGTAATTCATTTTGGTCTTTCAAGATGTATGATTGGATCAACTGGTTCACCAGCTGACCATCATGCAGTATAACTGATATCTCAATTACAAAATCAATATTTAGCCTATAAAATAAAATTTATCAACTGATGTGTCCAACTTGTAGTAATTTGGGCAAATACAAAGATGGGGAAGTTCTTAAAGAGGAACTGGAGCTGCCACCATGCCTTCATCAAATCCAATTGAAAAGGTAAGATTTATTTTTGGTTAAAAGCTCATAGGCAAAGCTTTTGTTTGTTTCATTTACCACCCAAAATTTAAAAAAAAAAAAAATAATAATCTGGTCAGACTAACCTCGGGCAATGTCACCTTATATATCTTAGGTTGACCAATATGGTTCATTTGCAGGAAGGAAAAGCATTCTAAAAATTTTAATACTTGATTATATAAAAAGGCTTGAATAATTAGATTCAAGGACCTTTTTTTTTCCCTCATAGTATAGGTTGGTTACCTTGAACATCCATTCTGCTGCAAAAAACTGGGCTCCCTCATTGTTAGCATCGCTGGAGGAGATGCCCTCAGCTAGCGGCTCCAACTGTTGGGGTAAGGTAAGCAAATATTCACCCACACTAGTCACATAGGATTGTGGGTATGCACTAAAGGTTGGAAGATGGAAAGCACTTTGTTCCTCTACTGAGGACCAGATAGGCAAGCGAGAAACATCAGCGAGGCGTTGTCGTACTTTAGATATGAGGACATTATAGACAAGCTCATTCACTGCATCAGCAAAAGCTGCCACTCTCTGAGATGCAAGTGGAAGTGCATGAAAGCGGGGATCTTTGGACTGGATACAACAGAAAATAAATGTTGTCACTGTTACATCATTAGAATCATTATACAGTGGAAACAAAAGGAAGTCTTCTCATCTAAAGAAAGTAATAACAGCATATAAACACCGTATAAAAACAATACAAACAAGCATATGAACTGAAATCCAGAAGGCATGATTGTGAACCCAGATAAGCAAATTTTCAAATAGCCACCCTATCCTCCACACCTCAATTCCAATCATATTATTTAAGGGAGTTCTAAAAGAGGTGAGTGTACATGACTTTCACAGGAGGAAATTAGCAAATCCATAGCTGCATTCAATTATTCATTCCAATATTCTGTCCATAAGTTTTGTTTTTAGGTTTTAAACAGTCAATTCAAAGGTGATTCCCAATATCTATAGATGTAAAAAAATTATGTAAAAAAGAATAGAATAACCAAGAAAAGGAAAAGAGCTCATGGTTAGAAATTCAATGCACCTGCTCTAAAAGGTTGAAGAGCTTCCGAGCCTTATCAGGAACATCAATAAGGCGCACAGCTGCCACATCCAAAGCGGCTTTTCCACCCACCAATAATTCTCCACTTCCATCAACATTGGCCATCTGTGACTGCTTTTGGTCCACAATTGAACTGAATGCTGACAGAGAGAAACTAGTGCTCAGTCTAGCAAGTGTTGCTCTCAAAGAAGCCTCAAAGACAGAGGATCGGCTTGTTAGGCAATCTGCAACAGTTAGTATCTGCAGAGCCCCCTGGACAATGGACCACTCCTCCTCATTTGAGATGTCAGCTTTTCGTGCACTTTGTGTTCCATCCTTTTTATCCAAACCCGTCTCCTTCCTTGAACCAACACCATCACCAACATGATCCACTCCACAGACCGCTCTTAATGACTTGAGGAGTTCTTGCAGAGTAGCAATGTACTGCAGCATTATGTCATCAAGTGCCAGAATTAGCTCATCTGCCTCAGAACCCCCAGTCAAGTTGATGCATCTCTCTACAGCTGCTTCAAGAAGTACTATAACTTGAGGAATAGACTCTTCCATTCTTCGGACAGTCTCGCTGAGTTCAATTCCCTGGGCTCCAATACCACGAGTAACAGCTCCTCTTAGATCCACTCCAGCAATCTCAGAGGACATGATAGCCCGCTCCATCTGTCCATACCTAGAACACATTTTTTTATTAGTTCAGAGAGGAAAGAAACAAGATATACTCTTCAATGAATAGAAAGCATGTGAAGAGATACAGACGGATCAGAAATGAAATGTCTTCAAGTGATATTTAATTTACAAAAAAATATGGCATCACCAAGTCAAGTTTTAAACAACATGCTTCAATATAAGTTTTAACCACTAAATGATGATAGTTGTGAAATCAAGCATTGGCATTCGTTTACTTCATAATAACTTACCTCTGTTTAAAGGTTTCATAAGGAAAATACACAGCCTTCAGCGTATCCATTAAAATCCACATATCAGATTCTGAGAACAAATGCTGAATATTCCTTGCAAAGGTCCCAGTCATATTGTGCAATTCAATTAAGGACCCCAGATGTTTAGTCTGAAGCTTGATACCCTTTGGCATATCTCCAGATAAAATATCCAATATACCTGAAGTACATAGCTTTACTCAATTAAAACAAAATTGTAGAAACATTTGAAGCTCATACAAAATTTTAAAATGCATTGACACACACTTTGAATAAAAATTTATATAAACATTTAAGGAAAACTAGGCAAAAGGAAAGAAACTCAGAGATCAATGGAACCTAGCATATTTGGAAAAAAATACAAGTCCACCACAGTTTCCTCGTTGCATAACAAATTAACCAGACATCAAATCATTTTAACAGTCTTGAGGTATTTATCACTCACTGTCTTTCAGCTTACCTACTGATCTCAATCAATGGCAAATAAATATCAGTGTCAGTCAAGTCACTGCTATTTTAGTGTATGACAAATAAAATATAGTTACGTAAATGGATATCGGATAGGCCACATATACGCTTATAAGTTCCATTTATAGAAGTGTGCAAACAAACCAAATGAACTTCTAGACGGTAAAATTGAGGCAAAAATGCAAGCCCCTTAATCAAAAGAAACCGTTGCTAAAATTGATATCCACCCTAAAGGGGACATCTCAGTCTTCATTTAAGACTCTGGTGCTTCCATTGTGCTCTAAAAGCAAAGTTAAAAAAGTCCTTGGTGACACTAGTTAAAAAAGTATTTGGCAACACTCACTTTTAGTGGGATCCACAAACTAATATCTGACTTCTAGTGCTTTTATCACACGACTATGGCTTCAAAGCCACAACACCTCAATACCAAATGGAGCATCAGATGTTCCAAGGAACAGAGCTTTGTAATCATAGTGTGTGATAGAAACAGAAAGTTCTTACAAAAAGAACACTCCCGGATTTTCTAGTTCTAGAATGAACACTTTGGTTTATAAGTGCTCTTTTACCTACTGTACTTAAATCATTACATCTTCAGGGGAGTTTGCATCACTAAAATTAAATGCTATCTCATGCAAAATGAGAATTCCAAGACCTAAGGCGGAGCAATAAGAAAATGGAACAATGTATCATCATCGGATCACGCCAAATAACCTTTGAATAGGAATGAGCGCTTTTTGAGACAAAATATAAATTTTCAACAGAGAATATTAACGAGTGCCATAAGTAAACTTTAAACAGTGCCTTTGTTGCATAAATTTTCAACAGGGATACTAAAGGGTGCTGTATGTAACCTTTAGACAGTGCTTTTGTTTCAGGAACAACATCTCCAGTAGCAAGGTTGATGCGTGAAACAAAACTTGCTCCCACAGATGCCATTGTCTCAACTAATAGTTTTGGAACAAGAGTTTTATAATCATCCGGAAAAGCAACCATACACCTGTGGATAACAGTTTTAGCTAGATGCTTGAATAAGAAAAGAAAAAAAGAAAAAAAGAAAAACCGTGAAAGTGCCTAGTAGTGTTGGTTGTGTTCTTTCCATATAGTAAAAAATCATTATAAGGAAAAGACGAACTAGTTTCTATTAAATATTGACTACCAAGTATGTTCAAAATGTAGTTGAATTAGACATTAAAAAATACTTATAGATGAAAAGCATCTAATTTTCACTGGGTGTTGCTCTGTTTAGCTGACTATTAAAAAGAGGTTTACAACACAAATGCACCAACTTTATGCTGACATTTCAACTTTTTTAAGCGATTCCTTTAATAGAGTTGAATACTTACCATTGTTGGCTGCTGGTTCGTTGTGGAACACCTTCTATAAAATGTGTATGCAATGCAGTTTTTTTGTTTATAATAAAAAAAGGATATAAGCAACATGAACTCCTTTTCTCCTCTCCCAGCGAATGCAAGGGATAAAACTACCGAAAAAATGTACATAAAACCATGCTAAAATGTGTATTATAACCTACCTACTATAGTAGACAGTTTCTTGCAGAGAACCAACGGACAAAATGTGCAAAGAAAATGCATGCTAAAGAGGGAAATCGTGAAAGAACTTGCTTCCTTACAGAAAACACTATGCGTAGCTGAGAAAATGCAGAATAAATATACAATGGCCATGGGAATTGTCCAAGCATTCCCACAACAGAAATGGACAACAGTGCAGTGCAGTAGCAACTTTCACAACCCAATTCCTTTCTTTCTTTTTTTTTTTTCATAGAAAGCAGACACTGCTTAGTTCTAACACAAAAAATTTTTTAAATTAAACACTTTTATTAACTGTTAAGAAGAATTAGATGTTTCAGAAAGTGTGCAAACCTAAACCACCATATGGTAGCAATGCCATGAATCAAGTTGACAAATGAATGGCTCTTGTTTCTATCCTTTTGAACAAACAGCACGGTGAAGGCAAGTATTTACACAGCAAACAATATGAAAAGTACCACTTCCATTCTTGTTCAAGGTAGAGTAAAAATTCATCATAGAAACTTGGCAACCAACTGAAGAATGCAACTGGAGGTGAACTTGATTGAAATTTGTTGTCACTTGATAGCCTGTCAACCTCGTTCTTCTCATTTGCAAACTTGTTAGAGCGTTGTCTGGAGTCAAAATCTTCCCAGAGCTGCTTTATGTGTTTTAGGTGAACTTTTGTGTAATACAACTCCAAAGACTTGAATCTTCCGATACGAATAAGAATCCCCCGCAAATCTGTAGCAACATCAATCTGCATAATAGTAACATGTGGAAATATACAAAGGATTTAATGAAATGTGTTAAAAGAACTGCAAGCAACCAAATAAATCAACAACACAACACGAAAATTTAGCAAGAAAAATATAACCTTGCGATTGGCCAATGCATCTGTAAGACGAGGCTGAACCATTCCATCTAGCCTATCCTCTAACACCTGAAGTTGCTTCCTAATGTTTGCAAATTCAGCAACCTGAAGACAAATTTGCCAAAAGGGTGAAAAAAAAAAAATAAAAACGATGATCTTTACAAATAATTTTTTATGAAAATGGAAAGAGATTACCTCGCCAACAGCAGACAAGCAATGCCTCATATTTGCCAAAGTTTCTGCAGCCCGTGGAAGATCACCACTAGCAAAGACATCCTCCACTGTCGAACTTAATTGAGTTAATCCAGCAGCATCCTGTCATTATTTCCAAAATAAGGATTATATTCATACTTAAACACAACAATTCAAAAAGCACTGACAATCTTTACCTCCAACGTTTCATATGCAGCTTCCATTCTTTGCTTGACAGTATCAACTTTAGCTAAGGCTGCTATAGACTCTGCTGACGATCCCTCTGCCTGCAACGAGTCAGTTCCTTGTCAAACAAATTATATTTTCAACTCTGATGGCCAATATAAACATATAATCACTTTATTTCAATATTATTCAAAGTTCATATTGATTACCTAAGAACTGTAGCCCATATTTTGATAGCCAAGAAAACTAATTTTACAAATAACTTAGAATTTCCCTACAATAATGAGATGCAAAATCCTGGTATTTATACCAAACTAATGTCAAATTTGTAATATTGAAGGTCAGATTTACAATGTCGAGCATAAAACTCGCAAGATTTAATATCAAACTTGTGGTGTTAAATGTGAATAATTTGTTGCACAGAAGCCAGACTTAATGATATGAATAACCGGAATTGAAAAACATGCACAACAGTAGAAGTTTGTCATATGGTATCACAATTGCTTCCTTTTCATCACGATTCTAATACGAAGACAATCAAGATTCCACAATTAGCTAAACTAGATGTCTAACTTTATAATTCAACAATAAATTTGATAACAGACAGCTACCTTCTTGAGCTTCTGGAGGATTCCGGAAACAGAACTGCGGAGGGAAACGGCATCGTCGCGGAGGCGTACTACGTCCCTAGTGGCACGTGGGACGCGGAGAAGGGCGGCGGCGCTCTGCTCCTCGAGAGACGCGGCTATTTCTTCGGAGACCATTTGAAGCTTCATTTCGAGATCCACTAAGTGTTTGTCGAGCGAGTCCTGCGAGTGCCGAGCCTGACACGCCGAGTTGATCCATTTCTTCGAGTCGAATTTCTCGTCCGAGAATGGACCTAGATCCAACATCATGCCGAGCGAGGTGACTCAATCACATTAGTAACAGACTTGCTGTTTTATTTCTTTCATTTCAGTTGGCAATGCAGTAAGATGAGAGTTCCAAAATCTAATACACTTAATCCTTTGGGGGGTGGAAGAGGAAATGTGAATGCCATCGGGGTTCTATTTCTGAATGTTTGGCTACAATGGGATCTCGTTCTAGTCAAGCATTGGGATTTCCGTGGGTTAGCGGAGAATTACGGATAACCCGGTAAGTGGTAGTTGTGACGCACCGTACCGTGGATTTTTTTCAAAATCTAAACATCAGTACTTGAAAAGCTTTACACTTTTATAAATATTGTATATTAAATAATAAAAAATTAAATTTTAATATAAATATAATAATTATTATCTAAAAATTTAATTTGATAGTCTAAAAGAGTAACTTCTGTCAAGTTGTATGTTAAAATTCAAAAAAAAAAAAAAAAATTGTTGTTTTATCCAAGAGGCTTACATAAAATTGCTATTAGTTGAGCTATTGCATCTTTTTTGTTTATACAGTTTATAATTTAATACAAATAATTAATATAAAAATTTGTGTCTTTCCCTTACTGTTTCTGAAAGCCCCACCCAAGCATCCCGATTTTCGTATATGCTAGATGATTTTTATTTAATAAATAGTTAAACCCTTACATTCTAAAGTCGGGGAGCTGAAAAATATCTCAATGGCTGAGATGTCCTTCCAGAATTATCCACAACATAATAGCATTCCAGAACCTTCAGCAATTCTCGCACCTTCTAAGCCCCACACTAAATAAGGTTCATTTCATCCCGCTACTTCGTCTTTGACAAGTTACACAACGGTTTCGATTGCAGCTCAAGACATCCAACAATTCTTGCACCCCAAGAATCAACCAATCAACTGGAATCGATGGCACTGTCTCTGGCTCTCAAGAGGCTACTCTCTTCAAACGTTCGCCCCAGTGCCCTACGCTGCAACATCAGTACATCAGCCGCCTCGGCCACTCGCTTCTTCAATTCCAACGCTGTTCGCCAGTACGATGATGCAGGTGATGACCGTGGTGTGGACATAGACCGCCGCTCAGTTCGCTCGGCCCCTCGCCGCAGTGACGATTTCTTCTCTGGTAGTCGTTATTATTTACCACGCAGAACTTTGTTTCTTTTAATATGCATGCTAACAATGACTTTTTGTTTCAATTTCCTTTGAATTGGTTTTAGAAATTGACGTTTTAAGTATTATGAACAGATATGTTCGATCCTTTTTCTCCAAGGAGGAGCCTGAGCCAGTTACTAAATATGATGGACCAGATGACTGAGAATCCCTTCTTTTCTGGCTCACGTGTTGGACTCCGTCCTGGCTGGGATGCTAAGGAAACTGACGATGAACTTAACCTTAGCATCGACATGCCAGGGCTGGGTAAGGAAGACGTGAAGCTCTCTGTGGAGCAGAACACTCTGGTAATCAAAGGCGAGGGAGTTAAAGAAGGGGATGGGGAGGAGAGTGTTCGTAGGTACGCGAGTAGGATTGATTTGCCCGAGAAGATTTACAAGACTGACAACATCAAGGCTGAGATGAAGAATGGTGTGTTGAAGGTAACAGTGCCGAAGGTGAAGGAGGAGGAGAGGGCCGATGTGTTCCATGTTAATGTAGAGTAGAATGCTCTGTTCTGTTTTCTGGATATAGTGTTTTAAGTAGGTAAAATAGGTGTCATCGGCGAATAATTTTGTTGTTTTTAAGCTGCTTGTGAATTTGGCATTTCTGAAAACTAATTCTGAAACGATATGGAGAACAGATTATGATTTGGCATTGAATATCGACCGATACGAAAGCTGATTTGAGTACTTACTTGCATCTATTTTTGTTCATTGGATTTTCTTATTGTTTGGTTCTGATTGTGAGCGCCGGCTTTGCACGGGTATTCATTATTGTGATGTCTTGAAACTCGACTCTCAACGTTTCTGACTGTCTTTTGATAATTTTTAGCAGCGAATATTCTGAACGCAACTATGACGTTCTCTACACTAAATCTTGTGAATCATTTACCAAATATGGTGGGTTAAGGGATAGTTGATGTTCCTGGAGATGCTTTTGCAGATTTTATAAATTAATTAGCAAATTTCATAGGTTTTGAATTTGGGTACTGTTACGGTGTACAGAGGATATTTATCTATCCATGACATAACAAAAATTTAAGAAGTGCCGTATGTTCTCAGTGATGTCTCCCTTCTCAACGTGGTATTTATGTTGAAATTGTTAATAAATATTGGATCCATATTTTCTCTGAAGCTAATTGTGTATTTGGTTTGGTTTGGTTATTTATTTCTTTTTCGTTCTACGTCCTGTAAGGATATGAAGACCTCAATAGGACAGTCACGTATGTATTTAAAAAATAAATGTTGTAATACATTATTATACGAACGATACTATATTCAAAATACCGACTTTTATCTGATACCATCTGAGTTGTGGTTTAGTGATTTCATTAATTGACAAACGTAACGGTGATTGTGCAAGCAAATTGGAAAAAAATAACATAGATTGCTTCGAATTACGTTACATTAGAATGGAATTTGCGGATTCTTTTTAGGAAAAAGGAAAAATAAAATAATTTGTGAATAAACTAAGGATTCTATCAATCAAAACAACCAAAGTTTCATCCATTTTCATTTACTAAATTAACAATGGGAAGAAGTTATAATAATTCCAACAGAAATATAATTAACTAAAGAACAACTCATTTGAAGTAAAAATAATTATCTTTTCCACGTAATTTGTTACAAACAAAGATGACTTGGCGGTGACACCTACATGATTCACAATGCAAACCAACATCATCGTCAATTTGAGACGCCCATCCTCTCCTTCTGTTGTGATATTTGGGCAACAGACAATCATTGGATTTTGTATCCAAATAATAATTTTTCCAAAGGGTAAGTACTATATCTCTGAATTCCCCGCGCCATTCAATTAATCGTTTAGCGTTATACACTTGGTTCAAAAGTCGAATGTCTACGTACTTGGAAAGATCGTCTTTTTACAAATGCATTTGACTCCAAGAGAATATATGAAGCTGAAAAATGTCCTGATTTTGAAGCTTTGTAAAAATATTTAAGACCAGATCCCAATTTCGAGTAACTAAAATAATGGACCTAACAAGTATCAAATTCTTGAAATGTTAGACAATCAGCTAGAATGATTCAATTTCACGATCCTATTCAAATTCTTTTTAATTTTTTATTATTATTATTTTTTGATTAGTGGACATTTATCCTTCCTTTATTGTCAAATTAATGTAAAAATAAAAAAGAGAGAAGAAAGTTTAATAAATTCATACCACTCCTTTCTTGTACAATGCTTCTGGGTTTTCACTCTGTCTACACTCGTCCAAGAAGAAATTTTTTCTTCTTCGCCATGGTATTGCTGATATATTTTGAAGGAATGCTTGTCGAAGTACGTATTTATCATAGGCTAGTTCATGAAACGCCTTGCAACTGTATGCTGCATGCAAGAAAACTAATTAAATCACAAGGAGAAATATACATAGATATAATGAGAGAGTCAATTTACCCACCTTATGCTTAAATTGAATAAGTCATCTAATGAAGATGAGCCAACATGAGCCAAAATCTCTGATAATAATTCTTCTGGAAGTGACAAGGTAGCGAGAATGGCTGGAAACTTTTTACCTCGAATATTTCTTTCGCTTCTCATTGGATAAATAGGAAAAATACTGAAGGTACTACGTTTTTTTATACCTCTTCGTTTTAGAAAATCCAAACATTACCGCTCTTAAATATAGAGAAAAAATTGTATTGTTGAGTTGGGTTGGATTGAGTTTCCACATGATACAAGGTTTCCTAATCCTTAAAATTATTGGATCAAGAATTTCAACCTCAAAATAGGTTTCCTAATCCAAAAAGTAATAAGAATTCATGGGTAAAGAGGTGTTTTAGTTAAATATATTTTAAATTTTAGGTTAAAATGAAAATAGACAAGGGATTATATAAAGAATAATTTTTTTTTAGTTTTTATAAAACAAAACAAAAATTGATCATTTAATTATTATAAATTATTAAAATTCATCATTTAGGGTACATTTGATATTGTGGTGCTGTAGCATAAAAGTTATAATTATTGTAAAAAAATTATAAATATTAAATATCAATATAAAATTATATATGTGTGCACTTTATCAAAAATTGGTATTATCAAATGCCTTTTTAAATTAATAAACTACAATCACAAACCGATTCTTAGTTAATTAACAGGATCATTGGGAATAACATTTTTTATAATGAAAGTTTTGGATGACTTTAGAATGCAACGCATTGTTCCTATTTCACCGATCATCCATTTTTTGAACAAAGAAAACCAGGAACGTACATTGAATTATGGCCTTCTATTATGAATAAGCCCAATTTCAATGCCAACCGATTAAAAAATTGAGAGGGGCGCTCGCTTTCGCTTAGTGGAGTAATTTTAAAAGTTATTTTTTTTACATATTAAAATTATTTTAAATTAAAAATTTAAGATGTGGTACTAATATTTAATTGAATAAAACCTCAACTAACATGCCATTCTATCATTTTTTAAATATAATATAATTTTTTTGAAGTCTCATGTATCACGCCATTATATTATTAACCTTTGATTGCATAGTTTAAGGCAACAGCCACAGTTGAATCATAAGATTATGATTTGTATTACGTTATCCAAAAGAAAAACCAGGGGTGATGTATTGTTTGGTTTGGTTTATGTGGAAAAACCACCAGCAAAAGGAAGGGAATGATATTAAAAAGAAGTCAAGAGTCTAAGAAAGGATACAGCCGCTGTTTTTGGAAGCTGAATGAATAACCCGACTATTTAACAGCCCATAATCTAATCTAATCAGCAAACACTTAGTAATAAATTATCCGAGTCTCAAACCACTAAATGATAAACAATTCTTATTGCAATCACCAACACTAACTTTTTTGATTATTTTTATTTTTATATTATTGAATAAATGAAAATATTCGCATGGATATACAGATGACAGATTGCATTTTCCTATCCGTTCAATAAATCCAAAAATAAATATGAAAACTCCCATCAATGCAAAAATACAAGAAGAAATAGTTCCATCAAAGCCATGGGCATCATCAGACTAAGAACCAGAAAAACGCTATGGAACGAACTTTCCTTCCTCTTTCTTCAAATTCAAAAAACAATTCCGGATAAAGTTACAGAGACAAACATTTTACGCACAGCCATGTATGATGCCACGTGCACACGGAGGCTATCATCGTCATTCAAATTAATAATTATAATTATGACACGTCAACTGACACGTGGAATATGGGACCCAGGAATCTTTAGAAATTGGATATACGCCTGCAGTTGAGAATAATTCGTTTGGGATATTCGAATATGCTTTCCCTCCGCCCGCACTTTCCATTGTCAAAATCGGAGACGTCCGTTGAAATTACTTCAATGCCCCTCCTTGGTTGATCACGACGGGTTCAGGTTGGCAAATTGGCAAGGGGGAATCCAGGGTGATGTGACGAAATTGCCCTTTCAGGAAGAAAAGAAAAATATGTGATTATAAGTATTAGTGGCCGTAGGATCTTTCTTGGTATGATCGGACGATGATTATTTAAATATTTTATACATTAATTTTGAAAAAAAAAAATATTTGTCACTAAATTATGTGTAATTAAAATTTTAAAAATTATTAAATAACAAGTTAAAATTAGTTTCAATAGGGAGTTTCCATCTTTTATTAGATTCACGAGAGTGGATAGAATGGGTGTTAAATCTCAGGCAATGTTGACGGATGGCTATGCATGCAAACAAACCAAATTACGATTGATGATAGACTGATCGTGTTGGAAAATTTATGGATGATGTTGGGGGCGGACTCGCAATTTTGTAATAAACCGAACTAAATTTAATATAAAAAATAATAATTAAAAATTTTATATTTAAAAAAAAATAAAGTACAACTAATAAAAAGAATTTTACAAGTATTATCTTTTAAAATATATTTTTAAATGAAAAAATAAAAATAAAATATAACATTATAAAAAATAAATACATAATTTAAATACAAAAAATATGTATTTAAATTTTTATAATTTTAAAATGAACTATAATTTTTTAAAACTTATTTATATCAAAAAATTTTTTATAATTTTAAAACATTAATTATAATATCGTAATTGGCTCAAATAAAATTTATAATTTTTTGATATGAGAAATATTATCCTAAAAATAATAAATTTTTTGATAAAGTTTATAAAATAAAAAATTTATAAGATAACACGTGAGACGATATATAATTGATTTATTTATATATCAATAAATCTAATTTTCTAATCAAACACCTAATTTATCAATATAATATTTATGATTAAGTTTTTTAAATTTTAACAAAATAATAAAAAAATAAATATTTTTATTATTCTTTAAATTAGGCACTATATTTAAATGAAAATATATCTATATATCTATATGTGTTTTATAGTTAATTAATTATAATATTATTTGTTATTTTACTAAATTTAAGGGATATATCTATAATTATCCATCATAATAATTTTGGGAGGAGAGAAAGGCCGGGCTATAGCCCACGAGTAGGTCCTTTCACTATCAATTATAAAAAAATAAAGAATTGATTTTTATTTTACTACCTTATGAATTCACACAAAATATAATTTAATAGAAATAAATTACTACCTCCTATATATATTATTCCATTAAATTAGTACGTATAAACTCAAATATTCAAACAAGGCCATATAATATAAAAACTTTATTATCTCTCTCTCTCTCTCTCTCTCTCTATATATATATATATATATATATATTTTCACCCATCACCTTGATTTTAAATAAATTCTAAGTTAAATTTAAAAAAAATAATAATAATCTTTTGAACTATACGGTTGACAATTTACAAGTTCGAAGATCTTTCAGAAGTCTATCGTTAACGGTGGTCTAAATCAAACTGGCTTTTAACCTTTCTTTCAAATTATATTATTCCAAGTACTAAATAAACTTGTTCTTAGGTTTCCAGCTTCAATTGACTAGTCAAATAAAATTAGTTAAATGTTTATATTAAATCTTTATTATTGCTTCAAAAAATGACAAATTTCTAATGTCAAAACATTGTTTCATTTTTTAAAAACTTTACCTTCCAATTATTATAATTTTACATACTAGTTTCTTCAATCACTGATAAGGAATATATATATATATATATTACGTAATGTTGTTAGAAAAAAAAATATACTGCCAAATTTATAGGAAAAAAAGAATATACAATGAATTTCTTTTTTTTTTAGTAACATTTGTTTACATACCCAAGATGATTAAATGCACTGAAAAATAATATGGAATGCCACGAGACAAGGGAATTTTCTCATGATAGCATTGAAATTGAAGTTCTGATTGCTTAATTTACACGGCCTTTTTTTTATTTATTTTTTTTATTTTTGATATATTTATTGTGTACACGACATAAACATTCATATGATACGATATGATAAACTAACTTTTATTCGATTACTCTATTTTCAAAAAAAAAAAAAGAAAAAAATTGAATGGTTGTGATACCCTAAAATACAGTACAGTACAATTAATGTTTCGCATACAATTATTTTCAATGGACGGGGCACAGCTATGCGTTTGCGAATTGGAACTATTAGAATGATTTAAAATTATTTAATTATATCATAGAATTTAAAATTTAAAATTTAAAATTGCAAGACTTCTCGTTTCTCTGCGCACACAGTTATTTCTTATAATAAAATTTTATTTATGAATATTCTTATGATATTTATTAAAATTTTTATATTTAGTAAATTATAATTTTTAATATATACTAAAAATTATTATAAATAATAAATATAAAAATTTTAATAAGTGTCACATTCATTATCAAAATTTTTTATAATAATATTAGTTATTATTGTAATAAATAACATAATACTTATGTATAATAATACATAATTAAAAAATGTAATAAACTTAAAATATTCTTTTATAATAATTTAAAGCAATTTTATTTTAAATTTGCAATAAACTTTAATTTTTTTTTAATTAAAAGAAGGTAAAATATTATCATAATAAGTTTAATCAAACGAATCAAACAAAATTTTAAAATAAATAAGGTTTTATTTTATTAATTAATAAATTTTGATGAGGTTCGATACGATAGTTACGCGCATGCGCCTTACCTCTAAACAACGACCACATGAAAACACATCATCATTCCTGTTGTAATTAGTATTTTTTTTCTTATTATCATTTTCTAATTCAGATTTGAAAAGGTTAATTTCGTCAAATCATATATTTCGCGGAAAGTTGTATTCCGATGCAAAGGAAGTTTCACCATCCAATAATTAAAGGTAATGAATGGCACGTTAGTAATTACAGAGCATTAAATTATTATCAACGCCAAGCATAAGAATCCTCCCGTTGCCACTCGAACTCAAAGCATTGAAGGAATTTTTTGTTCGATAAGCAAACGGCAAAAATCAAAGCTCTGAGGTTTTAGAGAGGGAGAGTGATTGCGGAGAATTGTTTAGAAAGAGAATCCTAAGCTACAATCGAATCAGTACAACTTAGCATCTGGTACGTTTTTAAAACGCACTTGGGTTCTTATCATAATTTCATAGCCATAAATTTTATGGGAGAAAATTGTTGACTGTTTCTTTGTTCATTTATTCATTCATTCGTGCTTTCAGTTTCTTTGATAAATACCATTT
>JAWDEX010000023.1:2876138-2904329 GCA_035221805.1 Trichilia hirta
ATATTATCTTTTTGAAAAGTACTACGTTTATAATAATTTTAAAACATTTTATTGGTATACTGGTTAACGGCTGGGTTTTAAAATTCTTAAAATAAAAATGATAGATTATTTGGTAGGGAAATTTTGAAATTATTATTAATGACTATAATTAATGTTGTATTTTTATTTTAGTAAGTTTACAAGCTTGTGAACAAATACGATTCAAGAAGAATACATAATTAAGAAAGAATTATGTATTGAACAAAGAAATTTGTAATAAATTCTGGTGACTAAATGAATCTAAATGCTATATGAACATGACATTCTACAAAAATACCAACTAATTAGAGTTAATTCCTTGCAAAGAATCTCACGAGTTGTGAGTTGATTTTTGAGTTGCGTTACAACAATAATATGGATTCCTGGACGCTGTCTGTACGCGATTCTCTATAATTAATTTTGAAGTACGCTATAACAAGGTAATATAAACTTCTGTCAAAATTTTAACTAATATGTCTGGGCTGGTTTTAAAAAATATATATATATAATATATTAATGAATAAAAATAAAAGAAATCTATTAAATTAGAAATTAACATCCGTGCAACTAAAATTTACCTTCAAATTGGACAAAATAAATAATGAAATATTTCTCTATGGCATCTACTTGCGCTCGTGAATGCGACCATACTACAATTTGATATGAAACGAACATGAATAATCAATTAATCATAGTAGAACAAGAAATCAAAATACTAGCGTCCTAAATTGATAATCAAAATGCCCGATGTTAAAAACAATCTAGTATGCAGTAGAACCAAGTCATTAACATGGGAAAATTATGGAGAGAAATATATTATAATAAATTCAAACTGTGAAACCCTTTTTTTCGACTATTTTTTTATGCAAAGAAAAGTATATGCTCATCTTTAAAACTTTTCTTTTCTTCAGAAAATATTAATAGTAATGCTACTTGTAGACAGTGTAAAATAATAAATGCTGATGAGAATGACAACATATATTAAAAAATGAAGCTACACTTGGGACAAGATAATAAGCTATATTTGGGAGACTATTCCCCGCAACAAAATCAAGAGTATTGTTCAATGGAAGTTCCTAATCCAAATTCAGGCAACGAATCTTAAATACAAGGTTCACTGTCGGAAGATAAAGCTGGTTACCTGAATCAGATTTCAACAGATCCTTGAGCTGGTCTCTTGGAGTTGAAAGGCATGTGTGAAATGTGGCAAGTACTGGAGGAATCGGTACAGAGAGAGCAGAGAGCACATTACATAAGTACCCAATATTCACCGAAAGTCGTTGTGCTCCATGATCTGTTATATACTGAATGCAGCAGTGGCACCCTCGGCAACCTTCAAGAGAAACAGAAAACCACAAATTTTTTGTGTTAGTTCATTTCTAGGTAGATAATAACATTTCGGTTCAAAAATACATTTTGCAGTCATATTAACGGATTAAACATTATGAGGTCTTCCAAATTTAGTTCGAGGTTAATTCCCTCATAGTATAGGTTGGTTACCTTGAACATCCATTCTGTTGCAAAAAACTGGGCTTCATCACTGTTAGTGTCGCTGGTAGAGATGCTCTCAGCTAGTGGCTCCAACGGTTGGGGTAAGGTAAGAAAATATTCACCAACACTAGTCACATAGGATTGTGGGTAAGCACTAAAGGTTGGAAGATGGAAAGCACTTTGTTCCTCTACTGAGGACCAGATAGGCAAGCAAGAAACATCATTGAGGCGTTGTCGTACTTTAGATATGAGGACATTATAGACAAGCTCGTTCACTGCATCAGCAATAGCTGCCACTCACTGAGATGCAAGTGGAAGTGCATGAAACCGGGGATATTTAGACTGCATACAATAGGAAAATAAATATGTCAATTTTACATTGTTAGCATCTGAACAGAGGAAAAGAAGGGAAGTCTTCTCATCTAAAGAAAGAACTAACAGCATATAAACACAGGGGAAAAAATAATACAAACAAACATATGAACAGAAATCCGGAAGGCATGGTTTGTATCCTAGATCAAGCAAAACTTACAAATGGCCACCCTATCATCCACACCTCAATTCCAATCATAGAAGCAAATTCAACAAGAAGGTGAGTTTGCATGACTTTCACGTAAGGATATTAGCAAATCCATAGCTGCAATCAGCTATTCATTCCAATAAGTTCATGAGTTTTGTTTTTAGGTTTAAAATGGTCAATTCAAATGTGATTCCCAATGTCTATAGATGGAAAAAACTTTATAAAAAAGAATTAAAATAGTAAGAAAGAAAGGAATAACCGGGAAATGAAACAGAGTGCATGGCCAAAAATTCAACGTACCTAATCTAAAAGGTTGAACAGCTTCCGAGCCTTACTAGGAACATCAATGAGTCGCACAGCTGCCACATCCAAGGCGGCTCTTCACCCCACCAATAATTCCCCATTTTCATCAACATTAGCCATATGTGACTGCTTTCGGTCTACACTTAAACCAAATACTGCCAGAGAAAAACTAGTGCTCGGTCTAGCAAGTGTTGCTCTCAAGGAGGCTTCAAAGACAGAGGATCGGCCTGTTAGACAATATGCAACTGTGAGTAGCTGCAGAGCCCCCCGGACAATGGACCACTCCTCCTCATTTGAGATGTCAGCTTTTCGTGTCCTTAGTGCTCCATCCTTTTTATCCAAACCATTCTCCTTCTTTGAACCAACACCATCACCAACATGATCCACTCCACAGACTGCTCTTAATGATTTGAGGAGTTCTTGCAGTTCTTGCAGAGTAGCAATGTACTGCAGTATTGTGTCATCAAGTGCCAGAAATAGCTCATCTGCCTCAGAACCACCAGTCAAGTTGATGCACCCCTCTACAGCTGCTTGAAGGAGTGCAATTACTTGAGGAATAGACTCTTCCATTCTTCGGACAGTCTCGCTGAGTTCAATTCCCTGGGCCCCTACAGGACGAATAACAGCTCCTCTTAGATCCACTCCACCAATCTCAGAGGATAGGATAGCCCGCTCCATCTGTCCATACCGAAAACACATTTTTTTTTAGTTAAGAGAGGAAAGAATCAAGACATGCTCTTCAACTAATAGCAAGCACGTGAAGAGATACAAGCAGATCAGAAATGAACTGCATTCAAGTGATATTTAATTTACATAAAAGTTAGGCATCACCAGGTCTAGTTTTCAACAACATGATTACCATTCAGTTCACTTTTTAATAACTTACCTCTGTTTAAAGGTTTCATAAGGAAAAAAAAAAACAGCCTTCAGTGTATCCATCAAAATCCGCATATCAGATTCTGAGAACAAGTGCTGAATATTCCTTGCAAAGATCCTAGTCATACTGTGTAATTCAATTAGGGCCACAAGATGTTTAGTCTGAAGCTTGATCCCCTTAGGCATATCTCCAGATAAAATATCCAATGTACCTGAAGTTACATAGCTTTATTCGATTAAAATAAAGTTGTAGAAACATTTGAAGTTCATATAAAATTTAAAAATGCACTGAAACACACTTTGAATAAAAATTTATGTGAACATTTAAGGAAAAATTAGGTAAAAGGAAGAAAAGAAACTCAGAAGTCATAGGTCATTGGAACCTAGCATGTTTGAGAAAAACGCAAGTCCAGCACAGTTTCCTCATTGCATAACATATTAACCAGATATATCAAATCATTTAACAGTCTTGAGGTATTTATCCCTGACCATCCTTCAGCTTACAAACTGATCTCAATCAATGGCAAACAAATATCATTGCCAGTCAAGTCACCACTATTTTAATATATGACAGATAATAGAATATAGTTATGTAAACAGATATCAGGTAGTCCCCATATACTCTTATAAGTTCCGTGTATAAAAGGTGCAAACAAATCAAATGAACTTTTAGATAGTACAATTGAGGGAAAAATGAAAACCCTTTGAATGGAAAGAAACCTTTGCTCAAATCGATATCCACTCGAGGGGGACATCTCAGGCTTCATTTGAAACTATGGTTATAAAATTAATGCACCACAATTAATCCACAAGCAAACTGATTTAGTTGAGATGTTTTATTAGTAGCAGTTGATCTTTTGTTGAGTTGTATATTAAAATTTTAAAAAATTTAGTGTTTTATCCAATGCGCATACGTAAACAATAAATACCATTAATTGAGTTAACACGGTTATAAAATTAGTTCAATAATACAACGTAGAAACAAGTTTAAAAGCAAACCTAAAGTTATTGAAAGGGAATTGAACAGTACGAAATAGAAGAAGAACTACATTTCATTAACAATCGATTTTATTTATAATGATTATGGGTAATTATCATTTGTTATCTTTTAATAGATTACAATGCATTAAGCAAGCATACATGTGGCAACTAATTGGTTTGCATCCATCATTCATTAGGTTGGTGGAGATCCACGCCATCTCTTTTTTCATAAAACTCTGTCTTTAGTATCCGTCACTTTTAATTATAATTAGATATGCTTAATAATGCCTTGTTAAAAATCTTTGTGAAATAAAACTTGTTCGAAAGAAAAAGAATACAATATGAATGTTTAATTTAGTTCTATTTGTTAAGATAACTATAACTATTACGGAGTTTTCAATGGTATTTATCTTGATTTTAATTTTTATTTGTTTCAAAAAAATATTTATCTCATAGTATAGTATGCATAATTATGTCGTTAATTAGGCATACGTTCTCAACTTTTTTTACTAACATAAATAATTTAAAACTTATATTTCGAGTAGTGCTAATAAAATATTAACAAATTAACTCAATCGTGTATAATGTAGAAACAAGTTTAAAAGTGAAAGTATAGCGAGTGAAAGGGAATGGAACAGTTCAAAATAAAAGCAGAAGTAAGCATTTTATTGACAATTGACTGACTTATAATGACTATGGGTCAATTCCCGTTTGCTATCTTTTGAAAATATTGCATTAGGTTATAATATATTAGGCATTCGTATAGCAACGAATTGGATTGCTTGCATGGGAGATCCACATCATCTCATTTTTCACAATAATCACATTTATTTTTTCATTTTTTAATTTAAACAAAAAAAATATATACTATAATAATTGTTATACCTGAAATTTTTTTAACTGCTGACATCACACAAATTTTTACGGGTAGCTTCTTCATTAATACGAGATCGACAATAAGAAAGTATAATCAAGAGCGTCCGTATTCCAGCATGAATTCTTAAGATGTAAAATATATATATATATTTTTTTTCTATCTTTTTTTATTAAGTGTAATTTCTGAATAGGTTTGATATTAGTGTTAATGTCTAATTTTAATGTCGGATGTAGAATTTGTCTTTTATTATTACCTTCGGCTTTTAAATAGGTTTAATCATCAATGTGCTTGTCTTCCCCTCCAACAATAATAATTTTGTTAAATTTATTATAATATTTTAATAAAAACAATTAATATAAAAATTTGTATCTTCAACCTTCATTTTTCTGAAATACAAGACGTGAAGGTCTCTATAGAGCAGAACACTCTGGTAATCATAGGCGAGGGAGGAAAAGAAGGGGATGAAGAGAAGAGAGTTCGCAGGTACGCGAGTAGGATTGATTTGCCGGAGAAGATATACAAGACTGACAACGTCAAGGCTGAGATGAAGAACGGTGTTTTGAAGATGATGGTGCCCAAGGTGAAGGAGGAAGAGAGGACTGATGTGTTCCATGTCAGTGTTGAGTAAACTGCTCTGCTCTTCTGTTTTCAGGGTATTGAGTCTTAGGTAAGAGATAGGTGTCATAAGTAAATAATTTTGTAGCATCTGAGCTTCTTGTGAATTTGATATTTCTGAAAACTAATTCTAAAAGAATATACAAAATTGATTGTGATATTGCATCTATACTGTGTTCATTTGACTTGTTTCAATTTGTGTTTTTTTGTTGTTTGGGGATTCTGATCGGCTGTCTGTCACGGATATTTAAGACTGTTATTCATACAATCATAAAACTAGTGCAGACAATGTCCATTTCCATTTCTCTTTGGATAACTATTTGCAGCAAATATTCTGAAACAAAATCTTGAGAACCTTTTGCAGATACGGGAGGTAAAACTGATGTTCCTGGGAGATGTTTAGAAAATAAGTTTATAGTAGATTTGCATATTTAGACCTGTCTCCCCCTTCCTTTGGTTAAATTAGGCGTAGAACGGAGCGTTTATTAGGGAATTGTTTTTAAATATGTAATGCATGGTTTTTATTCTAAAAATAATGTTATGTTTTTTAATAAAATGCTAATTTGGATATGAAGACTTCAAATAGGACTGTCGTGAGTATTTGAAAATAAATTTGCCAACTATGCTATATATATGATCATATATTCGAACTAAAAGCAGCTTTTGCTGGGGACATATTACTATAGTGGCTCAATGATTTCACTAATTTACAAACGTAACAATGATTGCAAATTCGGAGAAAAATAAAGATTGATTAAAATTACGTTATGAGAAAAGAATTTTGAATTCTTTTTGAAATAAAATAATAAGTTTGTGAATAAACCCGAGGATTCTGTCAAAACGATCAAATTTCATCCAATATTTTTTATAAAGTTATTTATTGTATTTTATATTAGTTTATAAATATATGTTATTTTTTAAAAACATAATTTTAGAATAAAAATTTGAGGATAAATAATATTATTTTTATATAAATACATAATTTTTTAAACTAATAAAAGTATAGCTCATTTAACATAAAAATAATTAAATTCAAAAATAAATGTCTTTTCCACGTAATGCATTACAAACAAAGACAACTTCATGGTGGCATCTGCAAGTTTCGCAATCCAAATCAACATCATCTTCAATTTCGGGCAGCCATCCTTTCCTTGTGCTGTTGTGATTGTGCGATAGACAATCATTGGATTTTGGCTCCAAATAATAATTTTTCCAAATGTTATGTATGGTGTCTCTGAACTTCCTGCGACATTTAATTAGTTGTTGAGCTTTATACGCTTGGTTCAAAAGTCGAATACCTTGGTGTTTGGATGGATCATCAGTTTTACAAAGGTATATGACTCCAAGAATGTATGAAGCTCCAAAATGTCCTGATTTTGAAGCTTTGTGAAAATATTCAAGCCCAGAGTCCAATTTCGAGTAACTAAAGTAATGAACCTGAAAAGGATCAAATTCTTGTAACAATAAAGAACTAGAATAATTTTATCTAATACCTTTTCTATTTCTATTCATGTACATTTATCGTTCTTTTGTTTTCAAATTAATGTAAAAAGACAAAAGAAAAGAAAGTTTAACAAATAGGTACCACTCCTTTCTTGTAGAATGCTTCTGGATTTCCACTTTGTCTACATTTATCCATGAATAAATTTTTTCTTCTTCGCCATGATATTGCTGATATTTTTTCAAGGGATGCTTGCCGAAGTACGTATTTATCATAGGCTAATTCATGAAACACCTTGCAACTAGAAAACACATATATTAATTATTATGCATGCATGCACATAAGCTAATTAATGAAAAGCCATAAAGAGAAATATGCACATAGATATAATGAGGAAATTAATTTACACACCTTAAGCATGCATTGAATAAGTCATCTAATGAAGATGAGCCAACACGAGCCAAAATTTCTGATAATAATTCTTTCGGAAGGGAGAAGATAGCAGGAACTGCTCGAAACTTTTTTCCTCGAATATTTCTTTTGGTTCTCATTGGACAAATAAGAAAAATATTGAGAGTGTCTGCCTTTTTACTCTCTCTGTTTCATTAATTCCAAATATGACAACCCTTAAATAGAAAAAGGAAATTATTGGGTTGGGTTTCCAACTTACAAAAGGTTTTCTAATCCAAAAAATAATAGGAAAGAAAATTGTTGGGTAGAGAATTTCTACCTCATATCAGCTTTCCTAATTCAAAAAACAATAAGAATCATTGGATGACGAGGTCTCTTAGTTAAATTTATCGAAAAAAATTCAAATTTTAGGTTAAGATGAAAACTCGTATAAGACAAAAATACCACATAAAAAATAATCTTTTTAATTTTTATAACACATAAAAAACACTTGCATAAAAAATTCTCCATTTGATTATTATAAATTATTGAGATTCATCGTTTAGTTGATGAACGATCCATCACTTAACACGCCAACACTCAGCTATTGCCATTACGATGAAGACGATGACGACCGTGACCGGCTGTGAGCTTGCTCTACCCCTTGCCGCCTTTATGATCTCTTTTCTGGTAGTCGTCTTCTCTCTTCCGTCCAGAACTGTGTTTCTTTTAATGCAAATGCTAACAGTAATTTTGTTTTAGAAATTGATTTTTTTAGTGTTATGAGAAGAGATGTTTGATCCTTTTTCTCCAACGAGGAGCCTGAGCCAGGTCCTGAATCTGATGGACCGGCTCACGTTGGACACCGTCGAGGCTGGAATGCTAAGGAAACTGATGATGCACTGAACCTCCGCATTGATATGCCAGGGTTGGGTAAGGAGACGTGAAGACAAGACCTCTGTGGAGCAAAACATTCTTGATAATCAAAGGCGAGGGAGGACAGTTTGTGTGAGACAAAAAAGCTATATAAAAAGTAGTGTTTTTTTTTTTGTTTTGGTTAACTTTTACACACACCAAAAAAAAAAAAAATACACACTTACGGAAAAAATTCTTCTTTTAATTATTATAAATTAGTAAGATTCTTTATTTAACTCATGAATGATCCATGGCTTAATCAATTTTTAAAATGCAAGTGTTTTGGATAACTTTTATTTTTTAATTTATTTATTTATTTTTATTGTTGTTATAAGCATCCATTTTCGAAGAAAGAGAGCCATGAATGTACGTTGAACTATGGGTTACCTCTCTCTTGTCATCAATAAATCCCAACTCGAATACCAACCGGTTAAATGATCCTCAGGGTGCTCTTTCGTTCGTGGGTTGTCTTCTTGTTGAGCAACTTGAGCTCACTTAGGCTTTTTGTAATAGTTGAGTAATTTTAAAAAAGGGTGAGTTTGCACCATAATTTTTATTGGAAATACTTTTATTTTAATAAGAAATTTATTAAAAAAAATATTTATAATATAAAATATTAATAAAAATAGTATATTTGAAATATATTAAAAAAATATTACTTTTAACACTCATCAAAATACATATATTTATAATTTTTTTTTTTGAAATTCTAAATTTTTCTCTTTAAATTAAAATAATTTATCATTTTTTTTTACAATTAACTTACAGAAAAAAAAATTAATTTATGAGAAGATTTAAAAGATCTAAAAGTACTTTTTCTGGCATATTGATTTGTAAATTATCCTTATAGATTATAAATTATTTAAGATAGAGTTTATGAAATATTATTTTTAATTGTAAGTATGTCTTGTTTCATTTTAATTAATTATGCTTTAATAACCCTATTTTTTTATTTTATATTCAAGTTCTATTTAATTTTATAAATACTAATCAAGCCTATTAATTTTTTTCTTGGTTTTATAATTTTGTTATCATATTTTATTATTGTGATCATATATATAATATAATAAAAAAAATAGAATAAATATTTTTATGAGTGTAAAAAGATTAATATATATAATAAAAAAAATAATTTTGAATACTTATAAGAGTGTAAAAAATGAAAATTATTTTTTAAAATTTTTTAAAAGATGTACCGAGTAAAAAACTATTTAAAGTCACTCTTTTAAAAAATTTATTTATTGCACATATTAATTATTTAAAATAAATAATATTATTAATTAAATAAAACCTTAAATAGCTTGCCATTACGTTATTAAGCCAATAGACGTAATTGAATCATAAAATCATGATTTCTTTATATAAATCCATTTGATTACGTTATCTAAAAGAGAAAAACCAGGTGACATGAGCTTTATTAATTAGATTTTGTAGAACTCCATTAGAGAAAAGAACGAATGATATTAAAAAGAAGTCCAGGAAGGATACGGCCGCAGTCTTAGGAAGCTGAATAATATCTATAATTTAATCATCGAACAATAATTAATACATTATTGGAATCCCCACCAACCCACTAAATGCTTAACAATTCATATTTCAATCACCAACATTATATTTTTCATATTAGTTTTTTCTATCTTGTTTTAGACTACAAAAAAATTCTCCATATTCTAATTTCTTTTTTTAAATAAAAATGATATGAAGCTTAATCTTTTTTTTAATCATAATTAATTTAGTTGGTTAATGGAATGCTTAAGATTATGCCACACAGATTCTGAATTCATGGAAAAAAATTAAATAATAACTGTATTTATTAAAATAAATCATTCCAAACCCATCTTGAATTTTTTGTAATTACCTTATAAAAGATAAGATAATTAACTTAATTTGTTTTTGTACTTTAAATATATGGACCATTGTAAAACCACAGATAAAAGAAAAATATGTATAAATTGACAATTATCCAAATAAATCTTTTATATAGACCATCCGTTTACGTTACAATTTCTATTTTTCTGTTTTGTTTTTTATCTAATTAGTGAAATATTCGTATGGATACACAGATGACAGATTGGATTTTCCTATCTTTGCAATAAATCAAAAAAAAAAAAATTTGTAAGAAATGTTGTTCCATCAAAGTCATGGGCATCAAACTTAGAACCGGAAAACGCCATGAAACAAACGTTATCTACCCTTTCTTCAAGATGTTTCTTTCAAATTAAAATATAATTCCTGGTAAAGAGACAACCACTCTTAACACAGTCAAGTATGGATGTCCGAATCGCCGTTTCCACGAGGCTCTCATCTATTATTATCCATCAATTATGCCACGTCAGTAGACACGTGGATATGGGACGCTCGGATAGCTGTAAATCGGATATGCGCCTGTAGTTCAGAATAATACGATTGGGATATTCGAATATGCTTTCCCTCCACCCGCCATTTTCAATGTGAAAACAGAAGACGTCTGTTGAAATTACTTCAATGACCCTCCTTGGTAAGTCGACGCTACTCGGCGACGGTTTGAAGTTGCAGTGAATTTAGAGTGATGTGACGAAATTGCCCTGTTAGGAAGAAATGAAAAATATGGGATTATTAGTTTACCGTAGGATCTTTGGTGTAATGATCGAACGGTGATTATTTAAATGTATTATACATTAATTTTGGAAAATGAATTATGTACAATTAAAATTTTAAAAATTATTAAATAAAAAATTAAAATTAATTTCCATAGTGAGTTTACGTCTTTTAATAGTGAATGAGCGTTAACGATATGTAAAACACGTGTCATACTATATGTGATTAAATTTTGTTATCCCGTATAAAGTTGATGAATGATGCAAACAAACAAATTTAGGATGGATGATAGAGTTTTGTTAAGCGCAATAATTTAAGATTTAATATTTATTATTTATAATAATTTTTTATTTAATATAATAATTGATAAATATTTTTTATATTTAAAAATTATAACTTTTCAAATATAATCTTAACAAATATTATAAGAATACTGTTTAACAAAACTTTTGATGATATACTAATAATGTTTAAAAAAAATTAGGGATGATATTGTTTGCGTTTTCACTATTAATAATAAAAAATTAAGAATTAATAGTTATTTTAATACCTTATGATTTTGCAAATAATTTAATTAAAAAAACACAACTTTTGACCAATTTTTTTGGTAACAAAACTTGTATAAAAAGTTTTCATATGTGAATGAATTTATAAATATTTTTGCATGGTCATACAAAAATATGATGGGAATAGATCTGGACATAGCAGTCCTCAAATATATATAATAAATATTTTAAACAAAATGATATAATATGAAATTTTTATTCAATATTTATTATTAATTATTGCTTCAAAAAAGACAATTGTCTAATATTAACATTTTTTTTTTTTTAAACTTTACCTTGTAATTATTATTATTTTAGATATATACTAGTCTCTTCAATTATTCATAACGAACAAATATATGTTTTTAGATAATATTGTTAAACAAAATATAATGCCAAATTTGTAGGTTGGTTTACATAATTCTATTTCACATACCAAAACGATTAAATGCACTAAAAAAATAAAATTGAATGTAAGAAAGGGACCTACCATGAGATAAGGATGTGATAACAACATTACGAGTTTTCTCATTATACCATTGAAATTGAAGTTTTGATTGCTTAATTTAAACGACCTTTATATATATATATATATATATATATATATTTGTATTTTATTGAGTACACGGTATAAACATTCATATGATATGACCGACTTTTCTTCTGTTGTTTGCCTACAATTAATTAATGCACTGTAACAATTTTCAGTGAACAGTTATGCGTTTGCGAATTGGCCTATTAAGATGATTTTAAATTATTTAATTATATTGAATTTTCTTCACAAATGGAACACAGACACCAAAGAGTTGAGAGTTGAGACTCTGAGATTTCTGGCCATGCAACCGTCCATTTTTTTTTTTTTAATAATATTAATATTTAAATTTTAAATCTGAAATTTTATTTTGAATATAATATAATCACTAATATGACTTTGTCTTAAATAACATAATATTTATACGTTATATAATTAAAAAATATAATGAACTTCAAATGTTTCTTGTTATATAGTAATCTAACACAATTTTATTTTTAAATTTGTCATTAATCTAAACTATTTTAATAAAAAAAAGGTAAAATAGGAACTTAATTCGTTAGTCAAATGAATCAAACCAATTTTTAAAATAAATAAAATTTTATTTTATCAATTTTGATGAAATTTGATTGATAGGTACGTTTGGAAATGAAAAAGAATGCTCGCGGGCGCGTTTTTCCTCTAAACGACGACCTTATGGCAACGCAACATCATCCAAATTCTTATCAGTATTAATTGGGAAGGCTAATTTCGTCAGATCATGAAATAATCAGAAGTAAACCAAGGGCAAGATCGTAATTGCATAGCATTAAATTAGTCAAGTAGAAGAATCATACTATTGCTCCTCCTTTGAAGAAATTCTTTGTTGATTAAGCAAACGGCAACTGAGGTTTTTGAGAGGGAGAGGGATGGAGGAGAATTGTTCAGAAAGAGAATCCTAAGCTGCAATCGAATCAGTTCACTTTAGCATCTGGTACATTTTTCAGACGCATTTGGGTTCATGTTATAATTTCACTAGCCATAAATTCTTACGGGAGAAAATTGTTGACCGTTTCTTTTGTTCGTTCAGTCATTCATGCTTTTAGTTTCTTTGACAAATGCCATTTATCTTTTATCAATTCTTGAGTTAAAGGATTTAAATTTTTTATGTCTTGTGTTGGACTTTGTTTTCAGTCAAATATGTTCAATTGAGACAAAGGTTATTCATTGTTTAGAATTATTAATATTGGTTCGTAATTAAAGCGTGAGAATTTAATCAATTGGTTGGAGTTATTTCTTGTTGTTACGGACGGTCGACCTTCTGGATGATTTTAAAAATTTTGAATGCTTGAGAGTTATATTCTCAGTTTAATAGAAAAAGTACAATTGGTTTTTATTATTTGGAAAGCTCAACATCCCATCTGTTGATTGAGATAAAATAAGGAAGAAAACTGTCAAGAGAAAGTGGTATTATTAGAGGAAGTAGTAGTATTGTCTAGATGCCAACTTGGATGTGATAATTATGTATCTTGAATACTAATTATTCCTCTGTTTAGTCTGTATTCTGCATAAATCATATCAATTTACAAAATTCTTAATCCGTTATCTCTTGCTTGATTTAGAATAAAAGAACCTATATGAAATTTCTTGTTGTATTGTTATTTGTCTTTAATTCCTTCTACTGCAACATGGTCTTCAGTAATAGTTTTACTAGTTGTTTTCTTTCAGTTGAATTAGTTTTACGGTAGTAGCTTAAACTTACATGTCATAATGATCTGACAAGAAATTTATATATTTATTTCTCAGCTTGCTGCTGTTGGTCTAAAGAAGGAAGTTGAAACGTCTCTCTTCCAAAAACCCTTTTCAAGGCAGTACACAATACATGGGTTCGCTAACAGAACCGGCACCTGAGAGAAGTAGCAGGAAGCCCCTCGGTATTCGATTCTTGGAGGACATAAAGGGAAGAAACCTTTCCTTCAAAACCCATCAAGCCATTGTCCTGATTGTAACATTTTTTGCCTATGCTAACTATCATGCCACTCGAAAAACCACTAGCATTGTCAAGAATTCTCTTGATCCCCAATCTTCAGATTTGAGCTTGAAGTTCTTCACTTGGAGGCCAACTTACCTTCATCAACCGCCTGAAAGTAGAAAGTTATCGTGGAAGCTTGGAGATGGATGGGCCCCATTTAATGGATCCGATGGGACAGTCTTGTTGGGTGAGCTCGATGTTGCTTTCCTTGCCATATATGCCGTCGGAATGTACTTCTCTGGGCCCTTGGGTGATAGACTGAATTTAAGAATCTTTCTGACAGTAGGCATGATTGGAACTGGTTTGTTCACTTCACTCTTTGGTGTAGGATACTGGGGAAATGTCCACAGTTTCTATTACTTCTTAGTAGTGCAAATGTTGGCCGGTTTGTTTCAATCAACTGGGTGGCCTTCAGTTGTAGCAGTGGTGGGTAACTGGTTTGGTAAGAGTAAGAGGGGCCTGATTATGGGTATATGGAATGCTCACACTTCTGTCGGGAACATCACGGGTTCGTTGGTTGCATCTGCTTTATTGACTTATGGATGGGGATGGTCGTTTGTCGTGCCGGGTCTTATGATTACTTTTGTTGGCTTGGTTGTTTTTCTGGTGCTGCCCATAAGTCCTGAGTCTGTTGGAGCTGATATTGAGGAAGAAGATGATTCGTTTTCTCCCAAGAGGACGGAGGAGGAAGCGACAGAGCCCTTATTGAGATCAGAGACGGAGGAAGAGGAGAAAGCAGTGGGGTTCATAGAAGCATGGAAAATTCCTGGGGTTGCTCCATTTGCTCTTTGCCTCTTCTTTGCCAAATTGGTTGCTTATACTTTTCTCTACTGGCTTCCTTTCTATGTCAGTCATACAGGTAATTTTTACCTCTTTTTTGCTTGTTCTTGTGGTTGGCTTAGATTTTCAGTGCATTCTTTCATGCGGTTACAAATAAGAAGATTGTAAAGTTTGAACTTTCACATTGAGCTTATGAGTCTTCTCTAACTACCTTGAAATTTTAACTTTTGAGCCCTAAGCAGTTTAAAATAGTATAAAATATACATTATCACTACTTGGTTATCGATAGTCTCCCAGTCTGCATGGTAATTCTATTGATCAATACTTGCTCGTGTTCATCAATCTTGCAGCTATAGACGGGAAGTATTTGTCCAGTGAGGCGGCTGGAAACCTGTCAACTTTGTTTGATGTAGGAGGCGTGCTTGGAGGGATCCTAGCTGGCCACATATCGGATCGCCTAGATGCCAGGGCAATAACAGCAGCAAGTTTCGTGTATTGTGCAATCCCTGCTCTCTTCTTCTACCGTAGCTATGGACACATTTCCTTGGCTTTAAACATTTTTCTTATGTTCATCACCGGCATGTTTGTCAATGGCCCCTATGCTCTGATAACAACTGCTGTCTCCGCTGACTTAGGAACTCACAGGTCATTGAAAGGTAACTCACGGGCATTGGCAACCGTGACTGCAATCATAGATGGAACTGGCTCTGTTGGGGCTGCTATTGGACCCTTATTAACTGGTTATATTTCTGCTAAGAGCTGGAGCGCTGTCTTCACAATGTTAATGGCAGCAGCTTTAATAGCAGGCCTGCTTCTGACTAGACTTGTTGTGGCAGAGGTGGCTGCCAAGTTTGCCGAATCAAGGTCACACCAATCAAGGTCTCCAGCAGGGACTCCTTGATGGGTAAATTAGTACAAAACGGTGACCTGAGTTCAACCTAAAATGTATATTAAGTGATGCAAACTGTCTTATGAAACCCGATCAAGAAACAAAGATCCTTTGATGATGGTATAGAAGGTAGGAGGGGATGTTTTTTAGTTCTCTCCTTGATTTCTGTTTCATATATAGAAGGGAAAAGGTTGGTAGAAAGGAAGAATTGATTTTGAATGTTCTTATCTGTCTGTAACTGCAGATAAATATTTTTTTGTATGTTATATATCAATTTAAGAAAGGCCTTTTGTTCAGAAAGATGTTTACTGCTGTTGGTCTCTCATACGATTCTATTGTTTATAATCCCCGCAATTTTGTTATCCTTGACCTTGAGTCTGAATTCTGATGAAGTCTTTTCTGTTTGCATATACTGGCATAGGCAATGAATGTGGAAGGGATTCCACACAAGTCTCCGTTGTCCGTCTCATAAGATGGTTCCATTAAACCATGCAAATGAAAGCAAACTGTGAATCCTCCAATAACAGTCTGAGAAGGCAGAAGCTAAAAGGGTAAAATTGATAATCGGTTATAGCTATATTTGTGGTATGGCTGAATATTAAAGTTCCATTTGTTGGGGCTACAAAGAAGTGATATCGTCCGCTTTTAGAAGACAAAAAACTTATTACATCCACGATTTTAGAAGACAAAAAACTTATTACATCCACGATTTTAGCAAAGAGAGAACCGGCTAAGTTGTCTTTTTGAAAGGGTTTGTGTTGTTTCAGAAGGGAAAACATCTTTCTTTAAAAGACGATCTAAATTTCGAGCCAAACGTAGTATTGTGCCTAGGCTCAATTGTAGTTCATGATCCTTTGAAATGGGAAAATTTTGAAATGATGCTTTGCAATCTATTTATTATCTCTAGTTTAGCATTATGTCAAATACGTTTGACATAAAACACGGAAATCTAGAAAAAATTTTCATAAATGGGTTTGACAATCACAATTTTATTCCAAAAGGAGGGATTAATAGCCAATTTAATTTATTTATTAGATCTCTTTAGGATAAAAAAAATCTTCCAATTTGACTTCGCATTAAAATCGTATTGAAATTGCTGAACTTAATTTGCATAAAAAAGCATGTAAACTAGTAATAAATAATGATATATGCAATCATTGGATGATATCTTATACGAATTAAATTCAAATAAATAAATTATGTAAATTGGCTAATAACCATCCATTTATGTCATAAATTTTTTTCCTGATCAAATGAAATATTTGTATGCGTACACAGATGACGGATACGAAATGTGACCTATCTCATCAATAACTACAATCAAATCAATGCAAAAATACAAGAAACATGTTTCAATCGAAGTCATGGGCATCAAACACCATGATAGGAACCTTTCTTCTTCGCGTGATTCGCAACGTGCATACGAATGCTCGACTGTTTTCCACCTATCATCATCGTCCAATTTAATTGTGGGTATTATCATTTTCGTCTATGAGGTTTACTTTTCTCTTTTCAGGATACATTTTGGTCAAGCTTTTCAATTCCGTCCCTGCTATTATAATCGGTTAATTACCTTTATACCACCGGAGAGTGGAATGAATTTTTCTGAGCAGTTTTGAACAAAGTCCTAAACCCACACCAGATCCAAACTGAAAACCACATCAAAACCACTTTCTTGCCAATAGAAATTAATATTCCATTAAACCCCATTTTTCTTTCAAATATTCCTCTCTTCCTCTCTTTTCTACCACCCTCTCTAACCGTCGCTGCACAACCGACTATTGTCAAGCATATATAATTCATCTTAACCATTGACGTCTTTGATCCATCTCTAAAATCATCCACTACATAATCTTACTTCTCTCTCTATTTTGGGGCTGTTCAACTTTTATTCAAATGATTATAGAGATTTGCTTTGAATTTTGCAAAGCAATGAAGAGAGGGGAAAAAGAGAGGGCGACGGACTCTAGAGTATTGTTTGAGGCAGACATTTTGGAATGCAGGGTTTTCAGTTTTGTAAAGGAATGATTATTGATGGTTATTTCAATTCTGTAAACGGACGAGGAGATGGAAGACTTTTGTGGATTTATTAGGGATTTAGTGTTTTCAATTTTGTAAAGGAAATGATTATTGATGTGGTTTTGTAAAGGGATTTGTCCAACCATGCTGAGTACCTTTCTGATAAAAATAAAGTTCACGGACGAAACTGATAGCTAGGTTTAAGTATGAAGGGCAAAAGAGTGATTCTAACGAAACAAATGGAACAATAACCATCTTGTCTTAACAGTCTTTGGAGAAATTGAACAATAACTTTCCCATAGGTGACAACGCTCATCACAAAAATTTTCATTACATAAACAAAATCTGCAAAATACAAGTTTGTTATTCTTTCTTAGTTGGTTTGAAGCCTGGTTTCTGAGTAAACTTGTACAAGAAACGGATGCGGATCATACACATTTCTCATGGCCTAGTCACCAACTAATTCCGTAAGCAAAATTGCGTTTGCAGAGACATATTCAACTATGTACGATGGAACACAGTATAAATCAGAATTCCAGATGTAGAAGGCAACCAAAGTTTGAACTTTTATTCAATATGTTAAAATACAAAAGAATAATACAAAAAATTAAGAAGAGAAAAATGAAAAGAAAGGAAAAAAAGAAGTAAGAATGAAAGAAACAGCAATGGCAGGAATCTTACAACCTAAGTAGTACAAATTACATGTCAATGTTTTCTGGAAACTGTTGTGCCAACCACGATCATGGGTGATCCAATTCTCACATTAGTAGCAGCAGATTAGGAAAAAAATGGTCCACACAATTCTCACATCAATACATATAATCTAAATCCTGATAAAAAGCATCATGTTTCTCATACTTCATAAGAGAGGCGAAGAAATGAATATAATAACTAAGGTCAACAAGGTGTATCTGAACAGAAATTGTGACATTTGACTTCATAATAACACCTACATGAAATTTATCACACAATTATTACAAATGTTGCAAGACAACTGCATCATTAAGTATGTTTAGAGTATTTCTGGTATTATTATGATTCTACTTAACTTTAAAAGCACAACAAAGAATTATGTGTTGGGTAAACACCAACTTTTATTTGTGCTCTATTAGTTAGATCTCTTTTACTTGTATATATTCTATCATCACGCAATAAGCAATTTTCACACATAAGTGTCATTGTCCTAGCCCTAGACTTCATTACAGCCTCCATCCTCACACTTAATAATGCTAATGGACTAGTAATTCCTAAACTAGCAAAATACACACTGAAAACAACTTTAACAACTTGAGGCTCCTAAGCAGGCCCACACCTTAACAAGGAAAGATACTGCTTTAACCAATAGATTTTTGCTATAGGTAACCTCTACTCAAATAAGCAGTTACCATGCACTAATTTGAAGGTCGCACATTAACATACATCTTGTGTAAGAAGTTCCAAATTTCATGTAAAGTTACATGATGTAACATAACCACATCCATTTTTTTTCGCCCTCTCTTTATCATATAGTTATCACTCTTTCATCAATAAAAGCATAACAGTTTCTCTTCTCTTTCCCACCATAATAACGAAAAAATCAACTTGCACAACATTCTTTGCAAACTGATATAAGACAAAACTAACCCTTTAATAAATTTCTTCTCAAAACTTTTGAATTTTTTTTTAAATGAAAAAGCAAAATGACTTCTCATTTAACTATCTGCATTAATGAAAACATGTTCTCACATGAGATTGATTGTATGCATTATGTATATATGGTTCCCCACCTAATGATACTAGGGTGCATGGTATGGACTTGAGGTAAGTAAATGGGGGTTAACAGCCTGTGGCAGTGTAGTATGGATAGGAATGCTACTAAATTAGACAGTACCAAGGACAAGAGTGATAAAAAATTCAACTAGAGAAGAATTCAGGAAAAGTTCATACTTCATAGCCAGGGACAGGTCATCCATTTACTGCTAAAGGCCTCATTCTTGAAATTACATTGTCCATGAGCAACACTGTAATGGCCACAACTCATCGTCTAAAATAGAACTACGGCCCACTATGCAAAACCAAAACATGAATTAATGAACACACTTAATACACCTTGGACGCTATAGTGGGATTGGACACAAATGCTAGTTCTAGATAGAAGCCATTTTACCCACAATTTTAAAATTATAGCTCCACTAACACGTCAAAAAATTTTGATGGGATATTCAAATGAGTGAAAGTTGAGTGGGTTTACGCTAGGAGGTGTTTTGACATTGCCATCAGCATTACAGAAGCAGAAACAGAAACAACCAATATTCATTTCAACCACATGTCCCTAAGCATCCTCTAATCATTTGTACCCACGCATTGGCATCCAAATTTAAGTATCCTATTTACCACAAATAACAGATTATAATTTTCTTCGCAATTTCCATCTTGTTTATTTTTCTACTCCTCCAACTAGAATAAGAAACCTTCATTTTCCAGATGCGAAAGTTTGGGAACTATAACTTAAATATTCATATATAATCTCCACAAGTGATGCAATCCTAAACTACAATATATAGCTTCAAAGCAATAACGCTAATGTGGCTTCAATAAACTGTGTGTCTACCAGTGCACGCATTAGCAAATTTGAAACTAGAATTTGAACTCTGTTCTTACAAGATCAAACAGGGCTAGGGCTTCGAGCAGCTTCAATTATTCAATTGGACGCGCACTTGTGATTCTAGTTTGTCTCAATTCGGATCAATACCAACCAACCACCCCATAAAAAATAAAAATGAAAAAAAAAAAAAGAACTCCATCATTGATAAAACCAGGTTCACAAATCAGCAGTCCACTAACAGATGCCAAAGCCTGATACATTAGCCTTCATTACAATTCTATTATACAAGAAGAAGCATTATCTTAACTTCTTTCACCATTTTCAATCAACATAATTACGAAATTTCTAGGTAGGGAAAAGATAGTCTCCCTTCTAGATTCAGTATGTTCAGTTCTTCGGCTATGAATTTTCTCAATAATGTTTCATACCGAGGAGTATAAATATTCATTTCTCTACTGACTTAAAAAACTCAGAAATTCTACATTAGTAAATATCTAGTTTGTTCAAATCAATGTAAAAATGTAATGAATCAAATTATAACGTAAAAATTATACTGACGCTCGTGAAGAACCAATGTAATATAATATAACTGAATTCGAAAACAAAATCGGGCATCGTTATTTGATAATTTTCTCTTTCTCATACAAATTATCCACAGATTGTGATGCAACAACACGGTATAGTCTCAAGGAAGGAAAAGAAAAAACACCTGTTTTCGAGTCAAGCGACATCGTATTCAGCAGTTAATCATCATCATCTCTCCTCTTGGGCTTGCGGTACTTCTGTTCGATTTGCTTGGCCATGAAAACGCCGGTGTTGGTGAGCTTCTTGATGTTTGGAACATCGTAGTTTTGAGCAATGTAAATTCCGCACACCGTCCCCAATATAAATGAAAAGTAGCTTCTTATGATTCCCATCACTACTGTTGCCTATTAAAATTACCACGCACTCGCAAATTGGTAAGTCAGAAGAGCGATTGCGGGGTGTCGAGGGTTTAGGTTTTGAGATTAGGGTTTTTTTACAGGGACTGTTACGTTTCCCGAAGCGTTGGAGCAGCGACGGTGAATCGCTGGGATGCTGAGTGGGAAGGAAATCGTTTGACTAAATGATATAAGAATGGAGTATTAACGGATAGGTCCTTATTTTCAGAAAAATAACAAATAGGGGCACATATGGTCATTTGTAGCGAATAAGTCCAACAACCTAGTGAACTAAATACAAACTAATGTCAAAAAAATTTTCCTTACAAATGATTTTTTTTTTTTTTTTTGGCAATTTGTTGATGCCTGAAAATTCAACTGCTGCGACTATTATATGAGTTTTTCACCTTTGCCTTTTATAGGCTTTGAAAATGAGTACGATAGTACTATTTGTTTTTCTGGCCACCCGACTCGTTTAGTCACAAGAGAGTAATTTTAATAATTACCTTCGAATTTATAAAAAATCTCATGTCTAACGCGTAATTAACAAGCAAAAAAAAACAAAAAGAAAAAAAAGGGACTATGACATATATTTAGGGATTATTGCATGTCAAACATATAATTTTTAATTTATTATGTAATAATTTTCACTTAATAAGAGTAATTTTGACCTTGTGGTTAGTCAATTATTCTTAGAGTCAGGTCATAAACTTTGTAATAAAAAAATTAACCTTTAACTTAGAGTGAATAATTCCAACCCCGAAATCTAAATTCTGTTTCGTTCAATATAGATATTATAAATTTACACTTTATTAATCGATATATAATTTTTGGTTAAAATCAAAATGATTTTAGATATTTTTTATTCTTATCATGTAGTTGTTTTTCTGATTTTAGGAACAAATATAAAATTTATTCTCCATTGTCACGTTTGATTTTGAAATAATTTTTGCTTTTATATTGCGATCAGTATCATGATTTTAAGATTGAAATATTGATCTTATGATCGACCAAAAAATTTAATTAATTGCGTAATTAATTTTTAACCCCAAAATAAGTTATTAGTGTGACATCACTTTATATATTAAAATTTTTTGAGAGATGAAAAAATTTGAATAATAGCAATTTTGTAATATTAATAATTTTTAAAGTGGGATGTAATGTAATATTGTTTATTACATTAGTTAGAATACAAATTTTTATATGCAACTTAAAATTTTTACTTTTTTCATTGGCAAATATGTATAAGGTTCAAGGAAAAAACAAGTATACCTTTGTTATCTTAAAAATAAACAAATATTTCTTTTAAGGATCAAAATTCGTATTATTCAATTATATTCATATTGTTTCATAAATAACCATAATGAAATCTTTAACTAAATACGATTTATTTATTGATTAGCCAAAATTTGTAATTTGTTTATCAAACAAATAATAAGACATGACAAAATAAATCGGTTCTATTATATAACACGATTAATATATTAATATGATTAATCTATTGAATATGTTTTCACATAAATTCAATTCATTTAACTTTAAATTAAAATATAAAATTAAATATAACTATAACAACAAAAATTAGACGTGGCAAAGGGCTGGCCTCGTGTTTTTCTATACTGCCTAACAGGGCCTGACCCACTATTCTTCAAAACGTTGCCTGGCACGGCATGCCTACAATGCCGAGTTGGTCCATGAGTTTAGACCCACATGCCTCCCTGGCCAGTGTTAGAGATGCAAACTTGGGTTCATTTGGCCCATTCGAGTGTTTATGCCAGACTGCCCAAGCACGTGAGTGTTCGGCCGGGCTAGGCAGACCTAAAATAGAAAACAACAATCCGACTCGCATTTTGGGCTTATTGGGCGAGTCCAAAAAATAAAAAAGTTATTTTCTAAATAAAATTAAATATTAAAATAATTATGTACTATATTTGTAATTTATAAATATCATTATATTATGTCATTATTTATAGATAAAAGCGTGAAACTAAAATTAAAAAAAAAGGTCAATAAATTATAAAATAAAAATTAACAAATAGTTAAAACTAAATGTTTCTATAAATTATACAAGTTAATGAGAAAGAAAAGATAACATATAACTTTTCTTGTAATAATTAAAATAAAAATTGAAGGTTATTCTTGCATTACTTAGAATAGAAATACAAGCAAAATTTATAATATTATAAATTTAATAATTAGATTATTCAATTACATTATAATTGAAATGCTATTTAAATAAACATAATTAATTTAAAAATTATAATCTAAATAAATACATCTCAAAATATAACATAAAAAATTCAATTATTAACGTTTGCGTATTCGGTGAAATTAATAAAAAATAGAAGTGAAACAATATAGTCGTTTAATTAGGTAGCTATGTTCCATAACTAACTCCAAGTCCCTAACTTTATTTATTATCAACTCTTTGTTGGCTTAAATTTTAAATTAAGAACGATAACTTGTATTATTTTTTTATTATAGATTTTTAATTTCATTTAAATCATAGAAGAAGATACACAAGGCTGAATAGATGTTTGATTATAATTATTAATTTGTATAATACTGTTTATGTGTTTTTTTTTCTTTATTTATATTTTTTATTGTTACATAATAAATTTAATTTATAATTTTTATTATAACTTTTAAATTTCTGTTAAGTCACACAAGAAAATACATAATATTAGATAGAGGTTTGATTTTAACTGTTAATTTATTATTGTAAACTTTTAATTTGTACAATACTGCTATATATTTTTTATTATTATCTGATAAATTTAATTTATAATTGTTATTATGACTTTCTAATTTTTATTAAACCACACAAGAAGATACATAATACCTGGATAGAGATTTGATTATAATTGTTAATTTCTTATTATAATCTTTTACTTTATAAAATACTCTATATTTTTCCTTTATTTATATATTTTTTATTATTATATACTCGATTTAATTTACAATTAACACAAATAAATAATATTGCAAATACTTATTTTTATTATTTTATTGAACTTTTAGATTTGTAGGATAAGATTTATATAACTATAATTGCAGTAAATCTTGACTAAGTTGGCAACTATCAATCATTTTCATTACTTTATTCTTTAATTATAATAAATTTATAATATTACAAATAATAAATAAATATGTGACTAATAGTCAATTTTAGGAGAAAAAGTAAGTTTAATGGCTCATAATTTTCGTTTGTACCTAACAATCCAGTTCAAGTTTCTAAATTTTGAAAGTCTTCTTATATGTCATCCTCCCAATTTTATCTGCTCTTTTCCAATCTTTTAGATATATAAGGCACCACAATATGTCAGTATTGATCTCTCAAACTCTTGTCATTTGCCCTAAAAGCAAATTTCGATGCTACTGTTAACACTGAAAGATCCAAAATCTTTTCACATACTTTCCTCCATATGAGACTGTTTTTACTTTTTAATATATTAAGAGTATTTTTAAAGAACTTTAATTCATAATATGTTTCTATCATCTAATCTCGAACACAAAAATAAAATAAAATAAAATAAAATATTAAATTATTTTTTCGGTCTTTTTATTTTTATTTTTTAACTTTTTATTTGTAAAATTGTAAAAACAATAATAAGAAAATAGGGAGTAACAATAACATAAATTATCTCACATGTTTTAGATATACAAAATATTACATGGTTCTTAAATCACAAATAATATTATTGTAAAATTGATCAGTCCAGCATCTAAATAATAATATTGGTTAAAATATTTAATATGTATATATACATAATATTAAGGAAATCAAATTCATGCGTACGAATGTGGGATAATAATGTAATTTTATTTAATCTACATCTTTTATTGTTATAAATTATATTAATTTTATATTTACATAAATCAATCCTATGTACACATGAATTTTCTATAAAAATTTTGCATTCGTAATATTAATCTACACATATGATGGTAGGTTGATTAAAATATAGTATATTTTCATAATATAAATTTACAAAATATCCAATAATTATCCTTATCGTTACTGGTTAAATGACAATTGACACTAATCAATAACATGTGTGATGTCGTTTTGTTCAAACATACCTTGTTATGAAACTTGAATTCGTGTGGAACTTGTCATGCTTGCTATTCAAAGTCGAGGACCAAGTGGAGAAAATTCGGCTACTATAATATGTTACGCATCCCTATAGATGCATAATGGAATGCTCATATGTAAATGAAAAGGTCAAGATTTTTGCACAAATTAAAATTTTATTTTATTTTTTAATATTCTATGACATAATGTGGATGATCACTTTTCTGTGTAATACAATAAAGCGTTTGACTTGATTCTTAAGGTAAACTTATAAAGATTGATGATTAACACACACACAATAAACATGTGTATGAACCAATATACACTTTTCCTTTTACTTAAATTTAAGCAAAGTTTTTAAACCATTAAACTAAAGGAATCCGGTAATTCAATTAGTGATTGATACACACACTTTTGTGACTCTAATACGAAGATTTCAAGTTAAAAAACGCCTCTTCTTAAAAAGAAAAACCTGTTATTCGTTGATTGAAATTTTCAATAAAAAAAAAAAAATTGCATTTAATCTTAATAACCAAATATTTATATATATTATTAAATTATAAAAATTAATGGATATAAATTTTACAATTACATTTATCATTAAATTATGTAAATAAATAAATAAGACTTTATTGGATTGTATAATTATATCTATTAATGAATTACGTAAAAACTCCACATATCAGTGTCATTGAAAATTTATATGATGAAATTACATTAATTAAATTAATAGATAAAAATTTTGTACATCAATAATTTAATAATTATAATTATCATAAAATTGTATAAATTAATAGATAAAAATTTGTATCCTGACAACCCCACCGTTATATTTATGTTTATGATAACGTTGCGTAAATAAAGTAACCTTTAAAGGAATTTATATTATATATAAACAGGTACGAACCTTTAAAGGAATTTATATTATATATAAGCAGGTACGAATTAAGGACTATATTATTACCGGATCTAACATTCGCTTTCCTTCCCGCAAAAACTGACCCAATCTTCCCTTCTAACAGTTATTGAATTTTCTCTCTGAATTAAAAAAGTTATATTAGAAACGCTAAGCTTCATTTAATCCTCTGAAGAACGCCTTTGCAGCTTCTTCTTGGATCGAATCAGGTTCGTTAATTACTTGATGATCTACTAATCAATTATTAACTGTTGTTCGTAGACATATTATTTTCATTTTCGATTACTTTTTTCTTTTTAAAATTTTTTCTATATATTTTGCAATCATAGGTTGAATTGTACCCAGGGTGTCTAATTAGATTGTCAATATGTTGTATGGATCAATGGAATTTGCCAATTAATTTTATCATCAATTCTGTTTTCTTTTTGTTCAATTTGTTACTTTCTGTTTTGTTAAATTATTTCGATTGATAATTTAACCAATGTTGTAACTGATTACTTTCATATCTGTCTCTGAAATTTCTCTTCAACCAAACTGAGCATTTAGAATTTCTTTTTTCCTTAAAAATGTCAATTAGGTTCTTATTTCCGTTGATTCGAGGGGCATTTTATTTCATCCTGATTAATGACTTTTGTTATGTTTATTTGAACAGGTTTATTGGTTTTCATCTCGAGGAGTTGCTACCATGGTGTGTTAGAAGTTCAAGCTAACGTCTAGTTTGCATCTTTCTGAGTAACACGAATTGCGGGCAAAGGATCATGTTATTATAGTTGTAATGATAATCTGGGACTTCGGTTTTTGTTAAAAGGCTGTATTTATTATTAATAATGGGTGCAAGCTACTTAGCAATTTCAGCTGCGTCTACAGTTTTAAGCTATGTGGGTCTTCAGTTATGGACAGAGTTTTCGTTAGATAAACTAAGAACAGATGAGTTAATTGGTGAGAATATTATTCATTTGGAGAATGCAAACCGTGTCCTTGAGCTGCTCCTGGGTTCGTATGCCACAATTGCATTGCTGGCAAATTTTGTGCTTAATGTTTTTATTCTACTTATTCTTTGCCTCAAGGTAAGTTTGACCTTTTGCAATGTGAATTTTTGTTAATAATTTTCTGTTGCGATGCCTTGGTCATACATGAATCTTTAAGTGCCCATACGCTGAGTTAAGCAATGTGCTAAAAGACTTTAATCAAATTTTTGTAGTCTGATTGTACTGTAATAGTCTTTGTTTTTTTAGGCATAATTGCTTGTCACATGGTGTCAATATCTTTGGTTCTGTACATTATAATTGATTATCTTGCGATTATCCTGGTGAATTAGATTGGGAACACTGTTTTGATTGTTATGGTTCTATTCCTCTCTTGCAGACTATATTCTTTGTAGAGTTGTATCCTGCTGAAACTCGAAAATTTGTGGAACGTCTTGTCAATTATGTTTTTTACAAGGTAAATACTCCTCAAAACTGGTTAGCCACCAAAAAGTACATACTTGGTAAAATGTTTATGACCCTGAAGGTTACATCTAGTATTTGCTGGCATTTTTTCTCTGTCTGTTTGCAACTCTTACCCTAATATATTATAAGTAGAATTTAGAAGTCACTCATTAGGAGGAAGATTTGCCACACAAAAAATTTCTGCTAGAGGGAGGCTTTATGCCTGGATAAATAATGAGACCAGATAGTCGAGACCATGGAGATGGTAGTAAGACTAACAACAAAAGTAATGTATTTTGAGATAGATCTTGATAAGGGGACTTCCTGGATCATCTGTAGCCCTTCCATCCAGCATTCTCTTGGAGAATTTGCACAACCGGGTTCATACATCCCAAAAACTTTTGTCCTTGTTACTGGATATGGAAAAAGTTTCGTTGGCATTGTGAGACGTTCTGGACCTAGTTGATGAGAGAGAGATGGCTTCAT
>JAWDEX010000023.1:2905591-2931222 GCA_035221805.1 Trichilia hirta
TCTGTTTCACAAATGGAAGGGAAAAGGTTGGTAGAAAGAAAGAATTGATTATGCCTCTCGTCTGTTTATAGATTGTGGATACGTATATTTTGTACGTTAAATATCTCAATTTAAGAATGGCCTTTGTTCAGAAAGATGTTTTCTGCTGTTGGACTATCATCCGGTTTTCTATTGTTTTTAATCCCCTCAATTTTATCTTTGACCTCGAGTCTGATGATGAAATCTGGAGGCTGTTTGTCAATTTCATTAGAAGGTTTCATCTCAGGAGGCAGGAGCTAAATGAGCACAGTTGACCATCGGTTGGCTCTCAATTTGTGGTTCCATACGTGGGGTGAGGCAAAACAGTCCAAAAATGGTTAGAAAGGATTGACATCAGCAATTGTACTCTTTTTGAAAAGAAATATCTTCCTCCATCCTCTCCTTTCCAAGATTTTGGCAAGGAGGGAACCGGGTAACATGCGCAAAAAGTCTCTTGAACGTGCTTGTGTTGCTTTAGGAAGGACACGTAAACCTTGGATTGGGTTAAGGACCAAGAAGAAGAAGAAATTTTCAAGTATTTTCTAACAAATTCTGACCGAATTTATTGACTTTGTTAAGCACACCCAATCTGCTACCAACAAAGCTAAACTATGGTCCTTTACATTAGTCGTTTTGAGGGAATTACAGGATTAACGTAAATACCCAAACAAAATTTGTTTGAATTATATTCTTTTAGACATGTAAAGACTAGAAGGATAGAATGCCAAATGTAGAGTACTCGGCTCAATTCAATTGCAGCTTACCATCCAATGAGATGGGAAAATTTTGAACTAATGCTTTACAATCTGTTTAGTATCTCTATTTTAGCTTTATTTTTTTCTTTAATTATTAAAACAATGAAAATAATAATTGAAAAGTTGAAACCATAGTTTTCCCTATTTACTTATTTCTGTCTATCATTAATCCACGGATTTATCAGTTGCTTAAACAACTAGGTAGATAAACCTTCAAAACTCAACATCATTTCACACCACTAATTGACTTGTTTGATCATATCATAATCGAACCACCAAAAACCCATTGAAACGCAAGGTAATTTAAAATCATTTTAAATATTTCCATCAAAATGAAAGTTCTTGTAAATTTGAAGTTATTTGATATTAAATCTAGAAAACAAAACAAATCAATAATTTTTACCAAAAAATTGTGCTTTCGTTAAAGCAAAACAATCAATTCCCTCACTAAACTTAACTAAACTAGGGTTATCAATTTTATCCAAGAAAGATTCATTTCAAATTAAAAAAACACCACTAAAAATAATTCGTTTCATTAAACTAATAAAAGTAGATGCAGATAAAAATTTATTACCATTCAATTAACAGACTTTTCACTCGAAAAAAAAGAATTAAATTTGTAAATTGATGTTGCAGCTTATTTCCTAACCACTGGAACAGAATATGCATTAAAATGAATCTATTCATTAACCAAGTACCAAACGGAACAATAACTTGTCCGTCTTAACAGTCTTTCTAAAAATTGGGCAATAACTGCCACGTGGGTGCCAATGCCATTATAAAACTTGTCATTACATAAGAAACAACTACTACAATATCATTATGAACAATTTAACACATTTCTGTAAAATAAGAGCCATTGTTTTTATCTTTAGTGACCCTTTTTTAGAGAAGTAGATGGTTTGAAACCTGGTTTGTGATTAAACTTGCACAAGAAGTGGGTACGGCCTATACATAATTTTCATGGTCTTGTCATCAATTAATTAAGTAAAGAAAATTGTCTTTGCTGAGACTGTATGTTTCAACTATGAAAAATGTAATTTTCTAAAGAACAAAACAGTATAAAAAGCAGAATTCCGGATGCAGAAAGCAACTGACTTTTGAGCTTCTATTCAATTTGTTAAAATTAAAAAAGACTAATAATAATAACTAAGAAGAGAAAAAGAAAAAAAGAATTACAGAAACAGAAATAGCAGGAATCTTACAACCTAAGTAGCACCAATTACATGTCAATGCTTTGTGGAAATTGCTGAGCCAGCCACAAACGTGGTGGTTAGAATTCTCACATCACTAGGTGCAGATTGCAAAAAAATAGTCCACACAATTCTCATATCGATACATATAATCAAAATCCTGATAAGGTATCGTGTTTCTCATACTTCACAAGAGAGACAAAGAAATGACTATAATAATTAGGTCTACAGGCTATGCCTGAAGAGAAATTGTGCCATTTAACTTCATACTAACCCCTATGTGAAAGGTATCACACAGTTATTACAAATGTCGCAAGACAGCTGCATAATTAAGTATATTTAGGGTATTTTCGGTATTGCTTATGATTCTACTTAACTCTAAAGGAACAACAATTAAGGATGTGTTTGGTGTTTGGTAAACACCAACTTCTATTTGAAAGCTTACCTTTACCATACACTCTGTTACTTAGATCTTTAACATCTAGTGATTCCATTATAATTCCATTATAAAGTAGCACATTTTAATTCTAAACTTACCCTTCATAAATCAAGCAAAATCATTATTTGTTAAACTACTATGAAAGAATGTCAGATTATAACTCCTAGTAATCTAATTCAGAAATAAAAATGTCTAGTGACCAATGACAGATTATAATCGAAAGTCCATTGCCATTTAAAAATTCATTTGAAGATTTTGTGCTCCATTAGATCTCTTTTATATAATATTCTATAATCATGTAATAAGCCTTGGAGAAGTGAAGTATGCATTAAACTGTTAAATTGACCTGCTGCCAAACATTAGAAATGTTTATGGCATAACATTTTGCACCAACACCAAGTCTTGTTTCAGGAGTTTAGTTTAGGGTCTGGACAGTAATAGATCTCTTACCCAAATGTTCAAAGACAATTTTCTAGCATAAGTGTCTTTTTCCTAGCCCTAGACTTCATCACTGCCTCCATCCTCACACCTAATAACCACAGTAGACTAGTAATCCCAAGCTTAGCAAAGAATAACCCACTAAGAGACAGCTTTAACCACTTGAGGCTCCTAAGCAGCCCTACACCTTAACAAGGAAACATACTACTTTAACCAATAGATTTTTGCTATAGGTGTCCTCCACTCAAATAAGCAGTTAAGCATTAATTTGAAGATCACACATTAAGAATTTCAAGATCATTGCTACAAGTTTAAAATCTTGTGTAAGAAGTTCCAAAATTATGTTATCAGCTGTAATGTTACATGATGTTAACCATATCCTTTATTTTTTTCTCTCATTATATTATTATTATCACTCTCTCATTAAAAGAAGCAAAACAGGTTAAAAGATTATCTTCTCTTTCCTGCCATAAAACAAAAAAAAAAATCAACTTGAAAAACGCTCTTTTGCAATGGACATAAGAAAAAGCTAACCTTTTAATAAATTTCATCTCAGATTTTTGTATTTTTCTTAATAAAAAAGGAGAATGATTTCTCGTTAGCTATCTGCATAAATGAAAGGATGTTCTTACATGAGACTGATTGTGTGCATTACTTATATAAGGTTCCCCACCTAATGATACTAAGTACATGGTATGGACTTGAGGTAAGTAAATGGGGGTTAACAACCTGTGGCACACAGTACCAAAGACAAGAGTGATCCCTAAAAACCCACCCATTAAGATATTCACCTAGAGAAGAATTCAGAAAAATGTTCATACTTCATAGCTAGTGATGAGTAATGTATTTACTACTAAAGGCCTCATTCTTGAGATTACATTGTCTGCGACCAACAATGTAATGGCCACAACTCATCTGCTAAAATAGCACTACAGCCCACTGTGCAAAACCTACACATGAATTCATGAACACAATACAAACAACTTCAACGCTTTAGTGGGATTGACCACAGGTGCTAGTTCTCAATATAAGCCATTTTACCAACAAGTTTACAATTATAGCTCCACTTACAAGTCAAAAAATTTTGACAGGATATTCAAATGCGTGAAAGTTGAGTAGGCTTATGCTAATTGCCTTTTTGACATCACCATCAGCATTACAGAAACATCAACAACCAATATTCATTTCAACCAATTCCTCAAAATGTCCCTAAGTATCCTCTAATTATCTGTACCAGCACACAATAACATCCAAATTTATCCCATTTACCACAAATATAACCTGTTACAATTTTCTTCGCAATTTCCACCTTGTTTACTTCTACTTTTCCAACTAATAAGAAGAACTTCAATTTTTGGATGCAAAAGTTTGGGAACTACAACTGAAATATTCGTGTATAATCTCCATGACTGATGGAATTCTAAACTACAATATATAGCTTCAAAGCAATAATGCCAATGTAGCTTCAATAAAGTGTGTATCTACCAGTGCACGTATTAGCAAATTTGAAATTAGAATTTGAGCTCTGCTCTTACAAAAACAACCAGGCTATAGTTTCAAGCAGCTTCAATTATTCAATTGGACACACTCGTAATTTTAGTTTGTTTTGATTACTATCCATACCTACCATCCACCCCATTAAAAAAAAACGATAAAACCAGGTTCAAAAATCAGAAATCCACCTAATAGATGCCAATGCCTGCTACATCTGCCTTCATTACAATTCCATTATACAAAAGAAAGCATTCTCTTAAGTTCTTTCAATCATTTTCAATCAACATAATTAAGAAATTTCTGGGTGGGGAAAAGATAGTCTCCTTTCTAGATTCAGCATATTCAGCTCTTGAGCCATGACTTTTCTCTAACCAGTAATGATTCATACCGAAGAGTAGAAATATCCATTTCTCTACTGACTAAAAAAACTCAGAAGTTCTACAGCAGTAAACGTCTACTTTGTTCAAATCATAATTAAAAATGTAATGAATCGAATTATAACGTAAAAATTACACTGGAACTTGTGGAGAACCAACGTATTGTAATATAACTGTAATCGAAAACAAAATCGAGCATCGTTATTTGATAATTTTCTCTTATCGTACAAATCATCGACCGCTTGTGATACATCAATACAGTATAATCTCAAGGAAGGAAAAGAAAAATGACCTGTTTTTTTATCATGCGACATCGTATTCAGCAGCTAATGATCGTCATCTCTTCTCTTGGGCTTGCGGTACTTCTCTTCGATTTGCTTGGCCATGAAAACGCCAGTATTAGCGAGCTTCTTGATGTTTGGAACGTCGTAGTTTTGAGCAATGTAAATTCCGCACACCGTCCCCAATATGAACGAAAAGCCGCTTCTTATGATTCCCATCCCTAGTCTATCAAAATTATCACGCTGATGGTAAATAAGTGGAGCAATTGGTGTTATAGGTTTTAGGTTTTGAGATTTCGTTTTAGGGCTTTTTTACAGGGACGGTTGAGTTTGACGAAGCATCGGAGCGATGGAGAATCGCAGGGCTGCTGAGACGCAGCGAAATCGTTCAACTTGACAATAGAGTATTAACATATAGGTCCCTACTTTTACAAAAAATTACAAATAGGAACACATATATTCATTTAAAACGAATAAGTCCAATATTTTACAGCACCTGTCAACTGATATGCCAAAATGCAAACTAATGTCAAGGAATTTTCCTTTACGAATGATTTTCTTGCAAGATATTAATATCACTTTATTTATTAAAAAGTTCTAAAAAATTTTGAATGATGCAATTTTTTTAAAATTAATAAATTTTTAATATGGAGAGTAATATAACTACATTCACAATCTAGCTGTCATATTAGTTGGGATATAAATTAAAATTTCAATATTATTGTTATTAGCAATGTCCATAAGATTCGATTTAAAAACAAATATACCTCAGAATAAGTCGTGACATATTATTTTTATTTGAGAAATATTCTTTACTTAGTGATTGTTTTAATAAATTATAAGTATACTGTATTATATAGATAAGTATAATAAATTTTTTGTCTAACACAAATACAACTTATTTATGAATTATATCAAAATTTTAAGCATAACTATCAAACGAATAAAACGATATGACACAATTGTAGTCGGATTCATGTTGTATTCATACAATATGATTATTGTATTAATACAGTTCACACAAATTCAATTCATTTAACTATGTGCTAAAATATAAATAAAAATAAAAAAGATAGTGAAATATAATAATGAAAATATCCTTTAACTTTTTGATAATTTATAAATATAATAATTTTAAAATAAAATTTAAATAAATTTATGTATTACATAAATTCATGTTTTAATCTAATTGATATAATACAAATACAATTAATATAATTAATAATATCTTAAATGGATGGGGAAATAGATGACTTCAAATACGAATACAATTTATTTATTATTTTTGTTATTTTTATAACATAAATATAGTTTTTAGTATTTAATATTAATTTCTTAATTATATACAAATAAAATTTAATAATTCATAATCCTAGTTTATTAAAAATATAAAAGTTAATAAATGCATTGAGCATTGAAATGTTACTAAAAATAACTTTTTAACAATTAAGTTAATGAATGTTTGCACCTATGTCGATAACAAACAATGGAAACATATAGATATCACTTGGATCTCCAAAGTTTAAGTAAAGTGTCATTTAAATCTCTAAATTCAAATTAAACGGCTTCTAAATTTTTGAAAATAGTATTTATCTATTAAATAATTTAGTACGCCCCTGAACTTTAATTATATAAGAAAAAAAAATATTTTTTTTATATATATTTTTTAGGTATTGTAAAATTAATAAATTATCTCAATAATATCTTTGATATATTTAATTGAGAATTAACAAATACAAAAAAGGAAAATAATTAAAATAAATTTTTTAACCAAATTGACTATCACAAAAAATGTAAAATAATTACAATAAATTTTTAATAAAAAAACATTAGAAAATATAAATATTCTTTTCAGTAAAAATAATTTTAGCATAATGATATTATTGGAGATCAAGTCTATAAAAATAATAATTATTATTATTTAAAAGATGAAGATTAATAAATTTGATATTATTTATATTTTTTGAAATTTTATTACCATTAACACTAATAAATGTCACTTTAATTTTTTGAAAAAATCAAATATATATCTCAATTTAATTAATTATGTAACAAAAAATATAATAATGCATATGTACTTGATTTTTCAAATTTTTTAGATTATAAAATATATACTAAATTTTTTATTTTATGTTAAAATTTTAAATATTTTTTTCAGTGTTTTAAATTTTAAAAATTTAGATTTTATTTAAATGTAACAAAGATTTTATTGGGATATTTTTTTTTTATTTTTACAAAAATTTTTCTTTCTTATTATTTTTACAAAGCTTAAAAAAAGTATATGAAAGCTTGAGTATAATTAATATAAAATATATAATAAATTTTTTTGCAGCATAAAAGAATACTTTTAGGGCTTATTTGTTTGTAACTGTATAATTGATAAACTGTGTAATTACACAATTTTGTAATTATATATTTGTATTTGGCTACTATAATTGTATAATTACATAGTATTAAATTTGATAGTATATTATTTAATTGCACAATTTAATTATAAGATTAATTATTTTAAATGTAAAAATAATATAAAAATAAATTATAAAATATTTATTATAAACTGAAAAAATATAATATAATCTCCATATATATTATATAAATTGCATATCTTAAAAATATATATTATACGTAATAAATATATAACATATGTTTAGAATATTTACTCAAAATAAGTAATATATATAATATATTTTCAAGATTATTAATCGTAAACTCAATTAAAATTCATTAATTAAAAAAGAATTATCAAATAAAATTTGCGAGTTTACCTAAATCGTTATGGATGTGAAGCAGCTTTGGAGGGATAGGTGAAAAAAAGCACAATAAGAAAAAAAAAAAAATAGTATAAAAGAATTTTAAGAAAAGTTAAAAACGTAAAAAAATATATTTTTTATAATTATAAAAAAATAAAATTATATAATTATACAAATTTTTACTTCTTTTAAAAATTAAATTGTATAATTAAGAGGGTTTAATTACACTAATTATACACTTAACTTTGTAATTATGTGGTTGAATAAATATACTTATATCTAATTACACAATTTTTTAATTCTATAGTAACGAAACAAATGGCCTTAGAATGTAGGTGTTACATTTTCAAAAGAAAAAATATATATATATATTAAGACAGTGTTTTAATGTAGTAAAATAAATATTTTTAAAGAAGTTTAATTCACAATACGTTTCTAATAGCTATAATCTCGAACACAGTAATTAAAAAATGGAAGCTAGAATGCCAAATTATTTTTTCAGTCTTTCTTACTTTATTTATAAAATCCTAAAAACAACAATAAGAAAATAGGGATTAACAATATAAAAAAAAAAAAACAAAAAAAACTCTCCCATCTTTTGAAAATATAAAAATTATATCGTTAACAAATAAGAAGTTAATGTCATCATAAAATTTACTAGTAAACATCAACTAAATAATAATATTGGTTAAAATATTTAATAAACATGCACATATATAATGGTCGGCTGATTAAAATAGATTATTTTTTAAAATATAAATAGACAAAATATTCAATAATTATCCTTATTTCGAATGGTTAAATGACAAATTGACACTATACCATGTGTGATGTTACATACATAACTTATGAATTATCGATTGGGATAGATGGGCTTGTAGTTTTGTTCAAACATAACTAGTTATGAATCTTGAATTGGTGTAGAACTCGTCATGCTTGGTCTTCAACGTCGAGCTCCACCTTGAAGTGAACAATTTGATGCAAAAACGTTACGTATCACCATAGATGCATAATCCAACAATGTTCATATGTAAATGAATGGTTAATATTTTTGCATAAATTAAAACTTTATTTTATCGTAATATTCTCTCTATGACATAATGTCGATAATCACTTTTCTATGGAATGGAATAAAGTGTTTGACTTGATTCTTAAGGTAAATCAAGATGTTTGAATAATTTAAAAAATAGTAAGTCATACATTTAATCAAATTTTAGGATGTGTTTGACTTTTATATACATAAATAATTTATCATTTCATAAGTTTTTGTTAATATTTTAAAAGCTAGTAAGATTAACTTATATATTTAGCTAAATCTTAGGATGTACATATCTTTTACATATAATAGGTTAAGTTTCTTTAACTTAAATTTATATATAAATTTTTAATTTCTAAATTTATATAATCCAGTAATTATAAGACAACCTAGTGATAATCACACTCTACGACTATAACCTAAAATTCTAGTTTCAATCTCTTAAAAAAAGTTCAGGCAGTTAACTAGTTAAAATTTTAAGTCGGAAAATTGTATTTAATACTGATAACTTAGTTATCATATCTATTATTAGATTATCTAACAATTTGCATGCTCTATTATGGATAGAAATCAATTGACAAAAAGAATAATGTAATAATGGTATATATATAACAAGATAAGAACAACGAAATATATTATTACCGGATCCTGCATTCGCCTAGCTTTCCGTAAAAACTGACCCAATATTACGTTCTAAAAGTTATTGAATTTTCTCTCTCTAAATAAAATAAAAAAAAAATTATATTAGAAACGCTAAGCTTCGTTTAATCATCCGTCGACCTCCTTTGAAGCTTCTTCTTGGATCGAATAAGGTGAGTAATTGCGTGATCATCTATAAATCCATTCTTAACTGTTGTTCGTAGACATATAATTTCATTTTTGACTACTTTTTTAATTTGTTCTAATATATTTCACAATCATAGGTTGAATTGTAACTTTAGGGTTTCTAATTAGATTGTGAATTTGTTGGATGGATCAATGGAATTTGCTAATTATTTTATCATCAATTTTTTTTTTTTTTTTTAATTTCCGTTCAATTTTTTTACTTTGTGTTTTGTTAAATTATTTCGATTGATAATAAACCAATTGTGTAATTGATTAGTATCATATATGTTTCGGTTATTCTCCTGTTCTGAAATTTCTCTTCAACCAAAATGAGCATTTAGAATTTTTTTCCTTAAAAATGTGAATCAGGTTCTTATTTCGGTTGATTCGAGGGGCATTTTATTGCATTCTGATTGATGACTTTTGCTATGTTTATTCTAACAGGTTTATTGGTTTTGATCTCGAGGAATTACTACCATGGTGTGTTGATGTGCTTATTTTGGAGGTTCAAGCTAACTTCAAGTCTGCAACTTTCTGGGTAACGCAAATCGCGGGCAAAGGATCATGCCATTATAGTTGTGATGATAGTCTGGGACTTCGCTTTGTGTGGAAAAGCTGTATTTATTGTTAATAATGGGTGCAAGCTACTTAGCAATTTCAGCTGCTTCTACAGTTTTAAGCTTTGTGGGTCTTCAGTTATGGACGGAGTTTTCATTAGATAAACTAAGAACAGACGGATTAATTGGTGAGAATATTATTTATTGGGAGAATGCAAACCGTGTCCTTGAGCTGCTCCTGGGTTCTTATGCCACAGTTGCATTGCTGGCAAATTTTGTGCTTAATGTTTTTATTCTACTTATTCTTTGTCTCAAGGTAAGTTTTATCTTTTGCAATGTTATGTTTTCTTAATGATTTTCTAGTGTGATGCCTTGGTCATGCACGAATCATTAACTGGCCATATTCTGAGTTAGGTAATGTGCTTAAAAGAAATTAATCAAATTACTGTACTACTTTAAAAATGTTTTGCTAGAGTTTTTCCTTTTGTAGGCATAATTGCTTCTCTCATGGTGTCAGTGTCTTTGATTCTGTCCATTATAATTGATTATCTTGTGATTATCCTGCTGAGTTAGATCAGTAACTCTGTTTTGATGGTTACGGTTCTATTTCTCTCTTGCAGACAATATTCTTTGCAGAGTTGTATCCTGCTGAAACTCGGAAATTTGTGGAACGTCTTATCAATTATATTATTTACAAGGTAAATACTCCTCAAAACTGGTTAGCAGTAAAAAATACATGCTTGGTAGTTTTTTAAGAAGTTTATGATCCTGAAGGTTACACCTAGTATTTGCTGGTGCTTTTTCTCTGTATGTTTGCAACTCTTACCCAATATATTATAAGTAGAATTTAGAAGTCACTCATTGGGAAGAAAGTTTGCCACAGAAAAATTCTGCTAGACGGAAACTTTATGCCTGGATAAAATAATGAGACCAGATAATCATTACCATGGAGAGGGTAGTAAGACTAATAACAAAACTAATTTTTTTAAGATAGATCTTGATAAGGGGACTTCCTGGATCATCTGTAGTCCAGTAAAGGATTGTATTCTATCGGAGAATTTGCATGAGTGGATTCATACATCCCATAAATTTTTGTCCTCGTTGCTGGGTATTGGAGAAGTTTAGTTTGCACTGTGAGAAGTTCTGTACAAGAACCAGTTGATGAGAGAGAGATGGCTCCAATAGTTGATGATAAATGTCCCTGAAGTTCTGTGTTTGAACTTGTAACTTTTTTATTTATTTATTTTGACAATGTTGCTTTTGAATTGAAGACGATCATTTTTGGTCTTTCCGATGAATATGATTCAAAGGGTGAAGAGGTTTTGCTGTGAGAAGTGTTCATTAGAGAACTTCTTTTTACTCTTGGGTGGATTGGATGTTTTATGGATTGAACGTGGGCTCATTTATACAGCCAATGTAATTTATGAAAGATTGATTGCCTTTCAAGTTTCTGTCAATCTCAATTAAATAAGTTTATTTGGTTGGAGATTTATCCGGTGGACTTTTGTTGAATGTCTGGAAGTTAGGATTATTATTTGCTTTCTATGTGTTGATGGAGGTAAATGGACAATTGTTTGCTTTCTATTGGAGTATGTGAGTATTGACTGAGTTGACTCCTTTCTTTCTCTATTTAAATAACATGATGATTGATGGGCAGCTTGTAGGATGTGGTAATCTTGAGTGGATTCCATCCAGGTCAAATTTATGAACCCAATTATAGAATGTTGATTCTGCCATTTGGGATACATGTTCATACTCTTGCTGATCGCTCTGTGTGTGTGTCCATGTCTGCATATGTCCAAGTATGCATGTGCACAGACTTGGCGGATGGAGAAATGAAACCTGAGAGTGTATATTGATCAAGGTTGTTGAAAAAAAACTATAATTTTGATGCTTTTAATGTATTTTTGGAGTTCTCTAATGGTTCTTTAGGAGTAATTGCTTTGAGATGTTGCACTACTTTGGATTTTGTTTTGGTTGTTCAATCAGTTTGGAACAAGATCTATGTCTGGAGGGCTTAAGTGGTTTGCGTTTATCACAAACGGATTCCGAGAGGAAATATTAAGAAGAGAAGATCAGAGATATAAGAGAAGACATTGGAGTTGTAAATAACATGTGTTAAACTTTTGGGTACCTTTATGTTTTTTGATAGAAAAGGTTGGCATTATTCCTTCCAGACAGATAAGGGTATGCATAAATTTTAAATGATAACCAGATCTATAAAAAAGAAGAAAGCCAATTGAAGCAGGATGAGATGGCCTGCAGCTAGATTTTTTACTTGATTCATGGGCCTCCTGGCTCTGTATGCTGTGTTGCCAATAGTGGGGAGTTTATATTCCTAGATTTTTGGATGCAAACCACTTTCATGAGTAATATTTGTCATCATATTGGCGCCATTTATCTGAATTTTATAACTTCAATCTTTTTCAGTTTTATGATTCTGTATAATGAGGGCTGATAATTGATTTCAGTCATCTTGATAAACTTCCTATGCTAATTTGTTCTACAAAGATTAATAGTTAGTTTTTGTTGTGTTTATTGGTGAATCTTGAACAGGGGACATTTCTACCACTGGTTGTTCCGCCAACGGTATTTCAATCAGGCCTGTGGTCTGTTTGGTTAACTGTTCTATGTTCTTTAAAGGTACATGGCATAGTGGGTTATCATGGAAATGTCTGGAAATTTTCTTTGTATATGTACATTGTAACATGTCCCTTGCATATTGAGCAGATGTTTCAAGCTTTGGCAAGGGACCGACTTGAACGGTTGAATGCATCTCCTTCTGCAACCCCGTGGACATATTTCCGTGTATTTTCAGCACTCCTTTTGGTTCTCTGTGTCGACATTTTCTGGTATTCCATAATATCCTTTGTTTTCATACATAACATATGAATTATGAGTTATGGATAGAAAAATACTTTAGCCCCTTCTTTTTATTTTACAAATTTATTTTTCATCCATTGAATTATGGTATACTGTAATCTGCAGACTGCCTTTACTGGTATTCAAGGCTTAAATGAAGTGATGCTGACCGATATTTTCTGTTTTGATCTATAAATTCTTGACTATTATCCCCTTCTTTTATTCTCTGCAAAAGGGGGAAAAAGAGAAACATGGACTGCTATTAGAAGTAAACTCAAGTCACAAATTATGAAGTCACAATGCGTTTATTTGTGGATAATTTTAAGGGGAAGAAATAACTGCCCTCAGTTTCTGAGTTTACACAAAGCAACCAAGTCTTAAATTAGATAAATGAGCTTCGTTTACCCATGGTGTCTAGTAAATTGTTTTCTCCAAGAGTATGAAGCTATGTTAAAATATTACATCTAATTGGACAATGCCACACCTTTAAGAAGGGATGTTCTATATTATTTCTGTCTTTGTATACCATTTGTTAATACAGGGTACAAATTTTTCACGTGCATCCCATTTTAAGCTCTTATATCAATAATGTAGGAAATACTGTATGTCTGAATGGATTAATATAGCTCAGAAATCCCTCTTATGCTAATCATTTGGTGTTACAGGATAAGGCTGTGTTTGGTAATATACAGAACCCTGGGTTCATCTATGTTACTATTGTTATTTTTTGAGCCTCTCAGTGTTGCTTTTGAGACCATGCAGGTAATTTTATGAGAAATTTTGTGCAAAATTATTTATTTATGAACTTTATTGTATTTTTCTTTATGGTATTGGACCCAGGTTGACAGTCATTTGGTACCTAAAACGTTTTCTGTAGGCCATTTTGGTCCATGGTTTCCAGTTACTTGATATATGGCTGCACCATTCAGCAGGGAACAGCACAAACTGTGAAAGGTCAAAATTATTTGGTACATTAGCTGCAGGTACTTCCAACTTTCAAGGTCATATTGATTAGTGAATGTGATATGAGGGTTGGTAGGGTACTCCCAAACTTGGTCGTTGCATTTGATCATTTAATTTATAATTTTGACAAAGGTTATACAGTTTTTCTTCTTGCAAAGTATTGTATTGAACATTCAATATACTATCTCAGCTGCATTACTGAATTCTCTTTTTCTTTATTGAAAGGTAAAGCCAGTTATTTCTTAGTCAGAGATTTCTGACATGGCTGAATAGGGTTGTCTAAGTTGGAGATATGCTGGTTGTTGTTTTTTCATTTTTCTTTTTCAGATTAGTAGGTTCTTTGCGAATGATACTTTTGTAAATAACCATTTTTGTAATTTATTTATGAATTCTTTATCCTTGGTAATACATGGGGCCTACACAATTTGAAATTTTGGCGTTCTTTTATTTTATATTTTTGCTTCCTAACTTCTTTATTCGTTACTTTCTTTCCTCATTGTGTTTGCAAAGCATTTTTCTTTTCAGCTAGCTGTCACTTTATGCAACCTCAGCATGTTTTTAGAGGTTTTAACATCCTTATCCTTCTGATGGAATGTCCCTGCAGGTTCATTGTCAGAATGGAAAGGCATCCTCATCCGAAATTTTGGTTTTTTCCTAGACATGGCTACATTGTTGATGGCTCTTGGTCATTATGTGCATATTTGGTGGCTTCATGGCATGGCATTCCATCTTGTCGATGCAGTTCTTTTCTTAAATATACGTGTAAATATTTGTGTCAATATTCTGTTTTCTTTTCTATTAAAAAGTATCAACATCCAATTAATGTGGTTACCTTGATAGATCTTTAGTCATGTGCCCTTTTTGACCGTAGCAAGCTATTTTGACAGGCTTTGCTAAGTGCAATCATAAAGCGTATAAAAGGATTTGTCAGATTAAGAATAGCTTTAGGGCACCTACATGCTGCACTTCCTGATGCAACATCTGAAGAGCTATGTGCATATGACGATGAATGTGCTATCTGCCGGGTATGCTTTCTTCCTTTGTTGGCTGCTTTCTAGCTTTTATTTGATCCGCTAAATTCTGATGAACTGTGCAAAATTGCAGGAACCTATGGCAAAGGCTAAAAGGCTTAACTGCAATCATCTTTTTCATCTTGCATGCTTGAGATCTTGGTATGGTTGTGTTATTTGTTTCTGACACCCTCAGTTTGTGTATTTGTTGGTGTATGAGCTGAACAAAATCTGAAAGTTATTTAAAAAATTCCAGGTTGGATCAAGGTTTAAGTGAAATGTATTCATGTCCCACTTGTCGTAAGCCGCTTTTTGTGGGCAGACCTGAAAATGAAGCAAATCCTCTTGCTAGGGAAGTTTCAAGCGATGAGGAGTTAGCTCGCCAGTTAAGTTTGGGCCTTGATAGGCAAAACAATTCTGGACAAACCCTGCCTACTGGAGTTTTCCCGAGGCAGACACAGAACCCAGTGGAAGGCAGTCCTTGGAGGTTCAGTTCCTTTGTATTGATGTAGCTTCACTTGCTTCCCTTGAAATATTGCATCTCTTTTTTGAAATTTGAAAAACAACTTGTGTAAATGTGGTATTGAAGTGCACTAGATTTTCATTGAAGATTATCAGAACTCCATTCTGGCTTGCTGCAGAATAGTAGTTGGTGGTGGTTATGGAGGTGAAGATAACATCAAAGGCTTCTATCTCCTTGAATAACTAAACATAAGTTTCTGTTGTGGTGTCTGCCTATTGCATTAGCAGACTAGCTGACATGTGATATGATGGTAACAGATTTAAATTGGCTTGAGAAAGGCCTTTTTTATGGCTTTTAAATAGTTGGCTGGTAGTTGTTATGGAGGTGACGAGGAAATTGTAGGCTTCTAGCTCCTTGGATGACTAAACATAGGTTTTATTCTGGTGTCTGCCAATTGCACTAGCAGTCTAGCTGAGATCTTGTGATATGATGGCAACAAATTTAAATTCACTTGACAAAGGCCTTTTTTTGGCTTTTGCTTCTGTGAGAAAATCCAACATCTGTTTTGTGCATAGTTTTCATTTTGAATTTTGTAACACTGCAAATGACTATACTTTCAAATGTATAACCCAAATTAGTCAATGGATCTGTTCAAGGACTTATTTTGTTGTGGGCATTGCTAGATCTTTTCAGTTGTATTAAAGGTTGTTTGACTGTTTTCGAATGTGCAAAATTCATCAATTAGTGTTGTATTTACAGGATATCTATTTTATTGTAATTATTCTTTGTACTTTTGCTGTACAGGAGTGCAGGACTGGATTCTAGTTGGTTGCATACTTGGCCCAGCGAAGGTGTTGATGGAGCTGGTCCCTCTACCCCTATGGGATCCGGTGGATTGGGCAGAGTTCGCATGATGATGAGGCATCTTGCAGCTGTAGGAGAAACCTATGCTCAGACTTCCATTGAAGATACTGCTTGGAGTCTATGGCCAACAAATCCATCTCAGGCTGGTGCACCTGGTTCACCCTTTCCTCCTGCTGTTGCTGGAAGATACCTTGGAAATACTGGGGGTCTACATACTAGGTCTCTATCTCACTCTGCAAATGAGAACATATCAAACATGCTTGCCATGGCTGAGACAGTACGGGAAGTTCTGCCACACATCCCGGATGAGTTAATTTTGCAGGTATCCTTTTGATTTAATGTTTGATTATGTGCTTTGATCTTTTGGCAATAGCATTTTAAATTTCTTAAAGTTGGTCATATTACTGGAATTTTTAGTTTCTCAGTTTTTATTCATATTGCACGAGATTGCTTCAAGTTTTTTTTTTGACTTTTATAAAACCCCACTATCAAATCTCATATACTTTGATGTGCGTCATTCTTCATGCAAAAAGTCATGCTTGCTTGCTTTTCTTCCACAACCCAGCTTCTATGTTCTGTGCCCCTTGCCAATGGTGGGAGGTTTAGAAACTTTTGTGAGTAGTGGCAGATAGTTTCAACAAAAACCTACAAGAGTGATGTTGGTGGTCATATTTGAAAAAAGATGTTGGCCATTGATTTGTATATTTATTTATTTTTTCAAAATTCTATTACTCTAGAGGTTAAATTTTCATTAAATTGATGCAGAATTAATTAGATTTCTTGGTTTAAGTTACTAAATTTATAGTGATTGAATAATTTGGTGAATCAATCAATTTTTGCAGGATTTGCAGAGAACAAATTCAGCTACAGTTACTGTGAATAACCTTCTTCAAATGTGATTGCTTACTTCTATAGCCGCATGCTTTAGATACAGCCGAGAGTGACGTTCTGTGTCCATGTGTAACTAATATTTGAAGGTTTCAGGATATGCGCCGTGCACATGTAGTCAAATTACTGCACAGGCTGCTCTTATCTTCTTATTGTGCTTTTTCAGTTTTTCTTTTCCTTTTCCCTTTCTAAATTTAAATATAGAGAAGGTCATTCTGTGTATAAAAGGCACCTCACTGAATCAGTTGTTCTTCTTTAATGGAATAAAAAAAAATGTACACATATAATAGCTCTTGTATCTTGTATCCCGTCAAAAATAAAGCTTCTATAAATACATGGGCAGACTGGTATATGGAGTCTGGTTTTAGTACTGCATTTTGTTGTCTACATTAATTTTACAACATCAACCCTGTTTGCGCGTTAAAACAGTAAAGTTTCAGGGCCCAGACGAAAACATATTGAAAGTTTTACTTCCGTTTCTATTAGAGGCACACGATTGATGATGTCTTTTTTGTGAAAGAGAAAATAACAATTAATTATGTTTCATGTTATCATCAATGGACTGTAGAAACTTGCAACTTGCAATGTAAAATATGAATATTTATTGTACCGATCTCGTAAACACTGCTTGATTTACACTCATGTATTTGAAATATAGTTGATATTTGACCATAAATAAATCATGTAAAAAATGTAGGATCAGAAACCTGCTAAAAATTAAATATGGGCGTCTAGACAAAGGCGCCGAGCCGTTCAAGAATGCCGGGCTTTTAACGGAACAAGTGTTGGTTTATGTTGGGTCATTCGTCAAATACCGAGGATTTCGCCTGGCGCTTTTTATTTTTTTATACTATTGCTGCCGTCACTAAATTTTTTTCTTTTTTTTTTTTTTTATGACGAGAAACTTCCATACTATATCATTGTAGTAACAGATAATTTACAGATCTAAGTATTTATTTTTTTAGAATACATGTCGGCAGATTACATAATATTTGTATGATCGGATACTCATCCCTTTAAGATACGTATCTACATATAACACAGCATTTATTTTGAATTAATTAAAATTATGTACAAGAACTACACTATAGTAATATCAAATACAGGATAAAATTCTGATTGTATCAGACTCTTACACCTGAATGTACTCTAAAAAATTTAAACTCAAGACTAGTATAAATATTATCTCAAAATAAAATTACTCGACTACATCTAACGAGTGCACCGCCACTAAATTAATAATAAATAAACACATATTTATTGAAATATTTTACTTTTGTAAAAATTAATCAATTCTAATGCATTAATTTAAGTTTATAGATGAATATCATAAGGTAATTATAGTTATAGATACTTTTATTTACATTTGACCGTAAGATTGAAATGGGTTTTCTACATGTGCATATAAAATAATGGTAGGGTAAGATTTTGGCAAGCAAATAAGGTAGAAAAGAACCAGAAACGCGGAGACAAACGCATAAAATCACTCGACAAGAATCGGAGTTACTCGACAATCGATAGTTACAGACACGCAAAATTGGACTGACTTCGTTTGTTTTTCTCTTATTTAGTCAGATTTGTGTTTTTTCTTATACCCACGAATTTGTTATGGTTGTGCATTTCGAGATAAAGGTTTCAATTGTACTGCTTCCTATCAAATTTTATTGTTCTTTTAGGACACAGAAGGCTTTAAGTTCAAAGACCTAATTCATTCATTTACTCTTTGCTGTTGACTTGAGTTGTTTCCCTCCAATATCTCTTCCTCAATCAAAGGCATTATAAATGTCTCTCTTCTTTAGTGTACAAGAGATTTTATTGTTATTTTTTTTTATTTATTGGTTAAAATTATTAAAAATTTTGTCGTCGAAACATTTACCTTCGAGTACTTAAACTTTCACATCTTATGCATATATAGTTGCTTCTCTTTTCCCTCCCTAGTTAAAGTCAAAAGTTCAAATTCTCAGTGATATCTACAAGTAGAATTGAACTGCCATTGAGCTCCCTTTTCATACGTCTCACTATTCACTCACCTTTTTGCCCATACAAAGATTCTAGTCTCTTCCTAAAAGCTTGCTACGTTTTCCATTTTTCTTTCTCTATTAATAACCCCAGTATTCCACGGATTTTACTCTGTAACTTCATCTCTATAATTAACCCTAGAAGGGTTAATTATGAACATCATAATGTCAGTTGTATTTTCTCTTTTCATCATCTTTTTGTGTGTTTCCATCTCCATGCATGCATGTAATGCTCGCCATTTTGAAAGAGGCATGAATGAAGATTCTGTCAGTACCCAGTTCCAGGACTTTTACGGCGAGGTTGGTGCTATACTTGTTTATCTTTAATAATTTTTTGTTTCTTTTGATTTTAATCTAAACTAGTTTGATTTCTGAATGCAGAACAACGATTTAAAATCAATCGGAGTAGGAACAAATAATGTAGATGGAATTATTGATAAGAGTAATTACGATGTCAGTGCAATTACTCATGAAGAATCAAAGGCAACATTATCAGGCCTTGCTTCAATCGAGTCTCTCGTTTCATTCTCTTGGCGTGTACCTGCCAAGAACCATGCAGGAAAATCTCCGGGAATTTTCTCTGATTATTCTCAACCAAGAATGCGTACTCCTTCTCATAACTGAAACCCACAGAGATCAGTTTAATTTTCTCTTCCAAATCTATTGCTTACAAATCATGCTAATGATCTGATTCTTTTTGAGTTTGGAGATAACGGATACTTAGTCTTTTCTAACATTCATATTTTGTAAGGGAGCCCTAATAAAATCCTTGGAGTATTTTGTATGTTTGTTTCACCTTCCAAGCCAATAAGACAATAATTGATTCCTGTTGCCTTATTTAATTTGAAAAATCAACTAAATTGTTGAATTATTATATTATCTTTCTTCTTTTTCTTAAATTAATTATATTGTTTGTTAATAAGTAATTTGTGAATACGTGAATTAGATACAAGTGACATGATGAAGATGGTAACAGGCAAATTAAAAGAAGAAATTAAGAAAAAGAATATAATAAATTAAGAGGATTTATATATCCCAAATTAGTACTATGGCTTCAATACACTACTTTATATTCTCTAGGGATGGAGAAAGCGAGTACTCTTAGTAGGACCTGATACCGGCGCCAATGAAGCTAAAGAAATGAACAACGTTAATAAATCTGATGATCCAAAGGATGTAGCTGCACATTTTATGGACTACGAGCCACCGCATCAGACACCACCCATTCACAATAGACAAACCTAGCTAGATTATATGAACATGTATTATTAAGCTGTTGGATTCATTTCATATATCCATATAATGAAATTGATTAGTTATTGCTAGCTGCTTGATGATTAGTTACTCCAATGCTTTCAGTTTGGAGTACTACATGATTAATTGCTAGTACTTGATATTTAAATGAATGTATGGGCATGCAAAGGAATTTTTGGGAATGATTTTGACTCAGTTATCATAGGATAGGCCTATCGTATAACCTCTAATGAATTGAAAAAACATGTGATAAAATATATACTAATGATCTCATGACTCTCCATTTACGAGGAGTTCTTGTTCTTGCAGATTCTCGGGATATGAAGTATGTGGAAAAGTAATTTAGAGAATTCTAAATTGAGTTTTATTAATCGGTACTGTTAGGATATTTGTTAATCTTTTTATATTTAATAAGTTATAATTTTTAATATATTGAAATTTATGAAAAAATATTTATTAATTATTATATTAAATATCAAAAATTACTATAAATAATACATCTAAAAATTTTAAAAATATACTAAAATACTAGTTAACAATATTCTTCTAAATTCTATATATTCTCAGGATATAAAGGAAGTGGAAAATAGTTTAAAGAATTCTACCTTCAATATTAACAAAATAATTTTGGCCATTTTAAATTAAAAAAATTAATGATGTTTAAAAAAGAATCAAGAGCAACAAAATATGAGTTTAGGGTAAAGAAATTTATATAAATAAGTTCACTCCCTCTTCTCTCTCTCTATTTATCCATCCATTTATCCATCTCTCTATATCTTTGGTTAGTAATTTATTACACATTGAAATTAAATATGATTAATAATGTATAAAAAAGAATCAAGAGCAATGAGATACGAGTTCAATACAAGAAAAACTACTGATTTATGTAAATAAGGTCACAGAGGGTAAAGTTAATTAACCGTGACATTCTAAAAATTTTTGAAGAGTAAAAATTACTAACTTATATTTTAAATATGAGTTTTTAATTAGGAGCAAAATTAAAATACATTGATATGAAAATATATTATCCATTTCCTAACAATATACGTATACATATATAGCTAGGACTAATAAATGTACATCATACATGTATGCATATATATACATGGGAATAATCAAATGTCACTAATTTTCCACAATAAATTCTACCCATTTTAAATTGTTAGATTAGTAATTTATTATTTATTAAGATTAAATAAAATTAATAATGTATAATGTATAATGTATATAAAAGAATCAAGGACATTAAGATATAAGCTCAGTGGGAAGGAAATAAAGAAATTTACTGATTTATAGAAACAAAGTCACAGGGAGAGTAAGGTTAATTAATTTAGAACAAATATTTTTGAAACTTTTAAAAAGTGAAAATCACTAATTTACAATTTAAATATAAAATTTTGATTAGATTGAAAATTAGAATATATTGATATGAAAAAATAATATCCATTCCTTAGCTATTTATACTACTCTCAATTGTTTGCACCATTTCCTCCTTCCACGCACCCGTGGGCATGCATGATCTCCCCCCTAATGGAGTTTGTAGTCTTGCTAAATAGAAGAACGTTGAAGAAAAGGAGTTTGTAATGAAAATAATATAATAAATATTGGTGAGAAGGAGTACATATGTTGAGATTGATTACTGGAAGGATAACATAGGCTCTAATGTTGGATATCATAGATATTGTGCTAATAAAATTGCAAAAGGAAAGCATTTACTTTTTCCTTTTGAGCTTGGAAATGAATTCCTCGGAAGTAAAAAAGAAAAGTTGGACTCAACATTTTCTCTTATTTATTTGCTTTTTTCAGGATTTATCAATAATGGTACGATCAATGAGCGTAATGGAAGACTTGTCTTGGTTTCAAAACAACTTGCTGTAAAAGAATCAAAAAGTAAGATAGCTGCATAAGAGAATTTCATCTTCCATTTCGTAAAGAATTCATCAATTCTCAAAGTTACTGAATCAATGCAAGTATTTCCAAAAAAATGCAGCAAAAGCTTCATTTCTATGTTTTGGACAAAAGTTAAGAAATGTATCTTGAAGGATTGGCAATCCCTTATATGATAACTTTTGCCAATGTGATTTTGCAAATATCTAAGTTACAAGTCAATGATCCAACAGTTCGAACAAAAAAAAGTCAATGATCCAAGAGGCACTACAACAAAATGAGTTTTTAGGGTTGCCATGTGTTATCACATAAAGATGCAAATGTTGTCGCTAAAAGTTTTAGTGACGCTAAAAAAGTGGTACCAAAAACACCGTTGCAATAACATTAGCGAAGCTAATAAAATATCACCACAATATATTTAGTAACGAATCATAAATCGTCATTAAATATAACTTTTTGTGATGCCATATTTGTCGCAAATATTTATATAGACACTGCTAAAATCTCAACTTTTGCGATGATAAGAAGAATTATTGGCGGTGAAAATGTTTGAATATTTAATGGATGATAAGTAGAATTATTGGCGGTGAAAATGTTTGAATATTTAGTGGCGACATGACATAATCGATAAAACTTTTAGAGGCGACCATATGTTCTTACTAAAATATTTAGCAAAGATATTGAGTAGTTGCTAAAACTTTTTGTGGCAAAATTTTGTCTCAGCTAAAATTATTGGCGGTGACATTTTTTCGTCGCTAAAACCATGGGCAACGACATTTTATCGCGCTTTATTGACACTAAAATATTTAGCGACATGACATCTTGGTATCGCTAAAATCTTATGTATTGATTATTTAATTATATATGATCTATATTAAATTTTATTGATATTTTCTTATAAAAAATTATATCAGAAATAAATTTATTTGAATTTATAATATTAATATTTTTTCTCTAAAATTTTTCTGATTACTATAAATGATAAGAATTTTATTAAAATTTTTAACTATCAATTAATCAAATAAATAAGTAATTTATAAAAATAAACTAATAAAAAATATACAACTAAAAAAAGATATATAAATCACTATGAATATTTTGTAATGTCAAATTAAAAATAAAATATGAATTATTAAAAAATCAAGTAAATATAATTTACATATTATTCCAAATATATAGTATGATAAAGCAATAAAAATATAACTGAGATCTAAGACTGTCGTGATCAAAATTGATATGGTGCCAATTTCGCTAAAATGTCTCTAAACTCTTGCAATTATTTTCTTTGAATCTGCAGTTCACTTTTGGTCAATTGCAACTGCTCTTTATGAATCTGCAATTTACTCTCAATAGACTGTAGATGTGACTCTATTAACTATAACTTAATTTGTGTTGACTCTAACTCACTGCGCAAATTTGTTCAATAAATGAACCACTCACATTGATATTTTGCATTTTTTGACATTTACCCAGTCCTCTAATATAATGTGATTGATCACTAAATATACGACGAGACATCTCTTCATCATTAATATGCTGCAATCATTCTTCAAGTAAGAGTTGCTGTATCTCCACCATTTTTTTCTAATATATAATAAATTAAATTCAAGATACAATTATTTATCAATATAATAAAATTTAATTGAATTTTTTTTGAAAATATACAATAAACTCTCATATGCCATTTGGACTTTCTAACTAATCCACCCATAACACGAAAAAGATCAGAAAAAGGCTAACTAAAACTGAATTCATCACTCTATGATAAAATAATATTAAATGTAGCGATATAGTTAAGTAAATAATTTTTTATTGAAATTTACGTTAAGTGATATTGAGCAAAAGTAAATTTTATGTATATTATCACTTAAAACCATATATGACAATGTCAAATATTACGATACTGACACCAAATAAAATATGCAAAACATTCAAAAAATAATAATAAACTCATTTACTAACACAATAAAAGAAAATAACAAGTGTATAATAATTATAGGCAAACACATAATATTTAATTAAGTTTTCAACAAATGTGTTCATCAAAGTTTCAATGCTTAATTCTAATTGGAATCAACTAATTAATTTCACATAAATATGAATAAATTAACTACTATGTCAATCAACTAATAGAAAATTAATTTTAAGAAGTACAACAGTCTCCTGCTTAAAAAACAGAAACTAATCCAATCAAAATGAGATGTAAAAAAAATCTAAAAGATATAGTATGCCCTTAAAATCAAATAAGACTAGTGCTAAATGTCTATCATAAAAAAAGAAAGTCACACTAAAACAGACCCTAAAGTATCTTAGACCATAAAATCCTCACTATTTAATGCCATACCCAATAGAATGTGGACAAAATAAACATATGACATATAACAATGTGCATGCACTATCACCAAAGTATGAATAATCATACAGTACTAGTAGCCATTACATACACAATTGATAGCTCCTTTTAATATAACATAAGAGAAGACTTTATCAAACCTATATATGCCACATGTGTCTAAAAATCTTGAATCATATTAACCAAATAACACTAATTCTAAGAATAGTAGCAAAATAAATTATGTTTTATTAAATTATATAATAAAAATTTTTATGTAAAAGTAAAAACTTGTAAAAGCTCTGTGTGATGGGCGTAAAACAATTTCAATCTAGCATGATGATTAAATAGTAAGTTACTCATATTATCAAAATTTTGGAAATATTTTTTCTCAAACACAGACATTCATAATATAGCTAAAACTAAGAATTTCAATATAATCTCAAAGTTTAATGACACACGTTGTACAAACAATGTCAGTTAAGTTTAAAAATATACCTTATAATTAGAATCGATTTTAAGATCACATAAATAGTCTCAATCCTCTTGAGATACATTTTTTGGCGGGTGACAAGGAGCCTCTTATAGTAAATACTTCTTATAAGCTTTTTTCAACACTTTGCATTGATAATCGCCATATTATTTGTCCATAATAAAATTTAGATAGCTTAAGATATATGATTGACTTAAGTCTAAAATAAACCATTCTTGTAGTAGACATATTTGGAAATTATTATTATAAGAATATGAAAAAATATACTAATATTTAATAAATATATAAATTGCAATAAAATTAAGACAAGTGGGTATGACCTCTAAGCACCTAAATAGCTTCATCCTCTGCTCCTAAGGTATCTTACTCTAAGATTGTACTATTTGTGAAGCCAAGGTCCTGACAATCATACCATATTCACTGGCTAACTTGAC